>JASVEL010011000.1:0-20734 GCA_032618575.1 Nicotiana noctiflora
CCTAAACCAACATTTTCAGCATGCCATTTTTGACTAAACATAAACCAACATTTTCACGTTATATGTTTGATGAATTCAAAATTATAATTTGAAAAAAAAAATACTACATTATTTTAATTATAAGTAAAATATTAAATGAGAAACTAATCAAGTATTACAGTAGAAAAGAATATACCGAGGGAGGGGGGTGTAAAGATAATCTGAAGAGGTTATTTATGCTTTGAATTAAAAAAAAATTTAAAGTAAAGGGTAAGTAAGTAACACTCAAAATATATTTGAGAAATTTAGACAATTGAAGAATATTAAACAGTATAACATAAGTTTAAAAATAATAAAAATATTTTCAGAGTAATAAAATATATATATCTCTATTATATTAAAAGAAAAATAGTGACAAAATATTACCCAATTAACAAGTTAATTAAATGTTACATCAGTAAATGTATAGTACTAAGTACTTTCTAATCTAATAAAGAATAAAATATGGAACAAATAATTTCTTTGATTACAATATAATGTGTATCCACTAAATTTATACGATTTTTGATATATTTCCGCACAATTTGTATTAAAAAATAATATAGCAACTAAATTTATTGAAACAATATGAAATATCAGTTTATAATTTCATAAGATTAACATTCTTTTAAATTATCCGTGCATCGCGGGGTTCTAACATTGTACCCATCCTAAAAGAAGTGAAGGCACATATAAAGAAAGATAGTTCTTCACTCCTTTTCCCTGCAAACTAGAAATGATCCCTATAGAGAGCATAAAGTAGAAAGCAAAATGAAGAAAATTGCTAGAAAATAGCTACTCTATGATATTTGTAAAATGATTCCTATAAAGAGCATAAAGTAGAAAGGAAAGTGAAAGAAGTTAGTTGACCTTTCTTCCTGTTTGTGGATAAGCTATCAATCTCTCAAAAGAAAATAAATGTAATTGATTTGTGGTCAACAATCGAATGTACCTTCAATCGAAAATGCAACATGGCCTTCATGAGTTGAACTTTCCAACTCGCATCTTGGTCCATCATCACCAAGTATATCAATGATAGATAGCTCTGCAGAATTAGATGAAATGACAGTTTAGTAAATGGGAATCATTTTGTCAGCTCTGACATTTCAAAACAGAGAATTCTCTTAGGAAGTGCTTTTCGGAGTACGCCTTTAAATTTGCAATTGATAAACTTCTATCATGTATAGTCAAAAGGATACCTTGATTTCATATTATGAATTTGTACTTCCAAGTTCTATTGAAAAGGAAGTGTCTCCAATCAGAATGTTTTTACCCTATTGCTTAATATATTTTGACAAGCCATCTCAACAAGTTTTTTCTGTACAGGTTATTACTACAAGCTTACAGGCAAACACTTCTATACAGTATTTATTTATAGTACTCACGCGTGCCTGTAGAGCTGGTCAGTGGATTTAGTTTGTCATCAGAGTTGTACAAAGCTTTCGCATGACATCCAGGTGCTCCAACTGATGTACTGAGCAACATCAATGATTAATTGAACTTTTTTCAGCAAAAATGATAATTTCCGACATTACAACCAAACATGTGAAATACTAAAAGAATGCAATTCATGGAGATTCTCCAAACAAGTTGCTAGCATCTAAGTCAGGCATGAACTCGAAGCTTGTCTATATATCTGCACTTGTTTAGCAGCCTTTCATTCAAAATAATTTACTCAAGCAAGATTCCATAAGGAGTTTTTTTCTTTTAAATATTTATGCAATCTAACAAGGATAAACCTATGAGAATTTTTATGTTTATGAAATTCAATATGGATAACCCACTCAACGTAAGCATACTTACTTCTTTGGGCAGGCAGCACAATCTTGGGAGCTTGATGGAGTTCCTATTAAGACAATGGATAGCATTATGTCCGAATGACAAGAAAAACAATTATACTCCTCAGCAAACTAGCTTTTGCAAGAGTGCAAGTATAGTAGTATACTACCTTCCTTATCTTGAAGAGAGCCAACAGAGACGACTTCATTGGTTTGAATCACCGAAGAACGCTGTAGCATCTGATTGTGTGGAGTAAAGGCATTTCCCTCATAACTATGCCTTGCTTAAATAGTGATGCAAAAGAAAATTAGGCCACAAAAGGGGGATTATGAATTGCCGTGCAGTTGAAGGGAAGAGGTATGACTCATCACATAAGGACAATAGACAAAATGCAACTTAACATGTTCACATTGCACAATCAAATTTTGTGTCAAACCCATATTGCAATCTCTAATTGATAAAACATGTTTATTAGGTTGGTTGATATCACTGAAAGACTTAGAAATGGTGGTAAAGACAATCATGAAAGAAGAATTCTAACAGTACCTGATAACAATTAATTGCTCAAAGACATTAAATGCTGATGAAGCTGCATACTTTTGCAACTAGTTCAGAAGTTTACTTTGAGTTTTGAAGAAAGTGAAAATGCACATCATTCATTTTGATTTTCATAAATTTTAGGGATTTTAACTCCAAGGGCTGAACAGATTCAGATACAAAATTCTTTGAGAAGTAAGATATCTCACGTAATATCTCTGTACCATTCCAAGTTTATCGGAAGCCCCAAAAGGGACAATAGCTTACATAATATCTCTGAGCTAACTCGAACGAAGAAACATGAACAGGCATCAAGTGCTATTGCCAATCACCCTAAAATACACATAAGGATTTATAATATGCTTAAAGTTTTTGAAGAGATAAAAATTGAGGTCAATGTACCTGAGTGGGCATTTGACTTATGTTCCCTAGAACCTGTAGATAAGTTTAGTAAACTCCGAATATCCAGTGAACGACTACTCTTTTCTTGCTGATTACATCGGATTTTCTCCTCAAAGAAGCTCTCTCTTGCATCTTTTTTCTGCTGCTCTTGCCGTTTTCTTTGCTCAAAGTATTGTTGTTGCCTATAAGATAGACCAACTACATCTTAGTCTAAATCCCTGTATATTGAGTTAGACAACATTCTCTAAGAATCTTTACCAGTGTTGATGTTGAGGAAGCTAAAACTATTATCAGAACAAATAAAGACAGATGTGTGATGTTTTAATACCTTTTCTGTGTTGACCTTCTTGACTAATGTTTTTCCATCCCGTGAAATAGTAACACAAATCAATAGAGAAAGCATCAGTATGAGAACATTTCCCAAAGCAATAAGATTAACTTACTGAGAATGATGGAAAAAAATCAAACTTGCAAAAGAACAAGCTGATACCCTTCAAGGAAAGATGAATATTTCTTTTCTTTTATCTTTTTCCTTCTAATTTTGGGGGATGGTTTGAGCTGAACATTATCACAACAAATCTGCAAACGGGCTTGTACACCATTAAACTCACGTAAAGAAAGTGCAAGAGGTGATCTTTTTCGAAAGAAGAGTTCTGCCAGGACTGAATGGATTAACGATATTTTAGTTCTTTTAAGAGTATGTTTGAGCTCCCAATCTTTAAAGGGTGATCTTCATCTTTCAATAATACATTTTATAACTCCTCAGTTGAACTGTACTAACCACACATTTACGTTAAAATCTATTACCAACTCCAGAGACACTAAAAATCAACTAATAAACCACACTAATGAGCATTGAGCTGCAGTTCTACCTAACTGTAATTTGCTCAATTGTGCTTCCAAAGTACCCCAAACGAAACAATTTATTTCCAGAAAAGAAAAAAGAAAGAAACAATTTATTTTCCAAATTCAGAAATATGCAGTATATCTACAGGATAATAAGTATTCCTTTCACACTTACAGTAGCGACTTTCCTCCTTGATCCACCCATCCATTGCAACATTGTGGCAGAAATCTTCCTTGCAGCCTCCACTAAATCGTGAAGAGATAATTACAGAAGGACCAGTGGGAAAAAAGAAGGAAATGAAAAACAAGTATCACCTAAGTGAAATAATCTCTCAGGTAGGTCAATATCATAACAGTTTGACAGGCTAGGATTAAAAAGTTAAAATATACAATAGCTAATCTCTGCCTCCAAAATTTAACATGCTAGATGATTATAAAGTAGAGAAAATGTCATAAATATTCTTCTATTATTACTTACTTAATGATGAGTTTCGCTATAAGTTTTAATCAGAAACACAAAAACAGATATAATCATCTTATCGACACATACAAGAAAACTAATGAAATTACAAACTTTTGATGTACTCCTATAAAAAGATCACTCAATACCTGGCCAATGACACATCGAAATTAGACAAAACGCCATAGCATCAGTCAAAATCACACATAATCCAAGTTTTACCTTCCAGTTACCATAAGACATGCTCACCTACTGCAAACCAGCAACTGTTCTAAGATACCATTCAAATAGAAGATGCATATCGAATTTTGATGTCAAGTCCCTAATTATCCCATTTGGAACAAATCGAGACAATTTGAAGTAACAGAGATGGACTTTAACAGTATTATTAACTCAATCCTAGATAATTCCAAGTGAAAAGCAATAACAATAAACAAATTTCAAGTTCAAAGGAGTGATTACTCTGTTTACAAATTAATTGAGGATAAGAACTTAAATGACAAATAGAAAACGAAAGCTGACATACTAATGCTTTATGAATCAAAATGAATATGTGGTTGTTACCTCTCAACAGCGATTTCTGGGAGATATTTGCACAGATATGCAGATCAACGCGAGGCTGAGGCTCCGTTCACTAAAGGTAGTTCTGGCAGAGGCATTTTAAGTCTAAATTTTGAAATTTTGCCATCCATTTATTTATAACCTCACGACTCCTAACATGTACAGTATTTAATTTTCAAATTCAAGTCAAGTCGATGCTCAAAATCACAATTTACACTCTCTTAAGCATGTTTTAAGAGTCAAAATAGTACTGGTAGAGCTAGTTTTCCCACTAGTCAATCAAAAATAATTATTATTTGTAAGTCTACCCACTATTTTGCTGCAACAGCGATGGATCCCGTATAACTCCAGCATATTATGCTGGATCGATATACTTTGCTGACTTTTATATAATATACGGAAGACTGGAGCAGCGATGTTCAAAACTCTAGTATAGTATACTGCACATTTATACTTGCTGGAACTCCAATATATTATACGGGAGTTCCAGCATAGTTATACTTAAACTCCCGCATATTATACGAGAGTTCCAGCATAGTTATCCTGGAACTCCCCTATATAATATGTGGAAGTTCAAGCATGGTTATGCTGGAACTCCCATATAAATTGCGGGCGTATTTTTCGGATTTTGAACAGTATTTTCATTCAGATTTATTTTTACATGAAAAGTGGCTAAATTTCAATTACTTTTGAAACTGGCTATTTTTGAATGACCAGTTATAAATCTGGCTATTGTTTAATTTCTCCCGTTAAAAGGCGACGCGTGACGCGAAGCATTTTACTTGTGAGGAGGCATAGCCCTTAGACATGGGGTAAGTCCCACAAATTTTTAAATTTTATTAATTTTAAGATAGTTTAAATAAAAAATAATTATAAAAATTATATTAAATTTACAAAATTATAATAAACAGTCTATTTAAAATATATATAAATTATAATTTGACTATAAATAAAACAAAATGTATAATATATATCGTAATATGCAAATTAGCTATAGCGCTATTGCAACTCAAACATCAAAAGTAATATATTCGATCCAAAATCTTATATATGTCTTTTAAGGAGTAATGAATTTTGAAAGAATTTTGATATTATAGTTTGATTATTTTTTTAAATACTTCCTTTATTTAATATGCTTTCTATTTGAAAGAGAATTTTTATAAAAATATAATTTACAATTTAAATATGATTCTATAGCATTATCTATTTTTAAGTTTTAACAAGTTAATAAAGTGACACATAATTCATTGTACTATTTCATGATAACTAATTTGTAAATAGTTACTAGCTAATAATAAGCTATTAAATTAATAAGTATTGTATCTTGTAAATGTGAAAATAATAATATTTAGGGAAATAATTATTAAAAAAATTATGTACTAATATAATAAAGACATAACAAAAGTTAATAAAGAAATACTTTTAAATGAAAGATTTATTCAAATTTGCTATCATAGTAGTGTTAGCGGATAATGCGCAACAATTTTTATTTTAATTATGACATAAATACTCTCAACTTAATGATTTTTAATTAAGAAAAAAGTAATTTTGAATAGTCAAGTATTTATTAAGAAAATGTGAGGATTTACAAGATTAGTTACACACAATTTCATAAAGTTATATTAGGCGAGCCCAGTACGTTAGGCATTGGACGTGTGGGGCGTAAGCCCAACGACCAAGGTATAAGTTTCACGGAACTAAGCCCCACACATAAAGAAATTTTTATCTTATATAGCAAAGCTTAATACCTTATTTATTTTAAATAAATACCAATTTAAAAAGTATATTCTATAGCTACCTTTTAATATTTATAGCAAAATATCTATTTATGGCTAATTATTATTTTCTCTATTCTTTTTCAAAAACCTTTCTCTCCATGTTCTCTCTAATTTGATATGTGCTATTATCTTCCTCAGAAAACACGATTCTGCAGCTGAAATTCTTTCTCACCTACATCTCTTTTATTGTTTTTATGAATGCATATGTTTCAATCTTGTAATGCTGATGTAACAGTAATTTGCGAAAGTTAGGCGGCAAAGATGGAAACAAAGTGTTAGACAAAAATCGATGGAAAATCTCCATTGAAAGTTAGGCGGCAAAGATAGAAACAAAGTGTTCGTTCCATTACTCCCTTAAAAATCTCCGGCGATCAAAGCAATTTCGTTTCACTGGTTGGAAACAAATTGAAAATTCGTTGAAACCTGCTATCGATGAGACAGCATTAGGATTATTCTTGAATAAAGACGACGGACTTTTGGTGTTGAGCAACTTGAAGAGTTTGTTGCCTTTTTTCATTATATTTTAATGTATCTTATTGTATTCAGAGTTTTGCGGCTGAGCAACTCGAAGAGTCTGTTACCATTTTTTCATTGTATTTCAAGATATCTCGTTGTATTATATGTATTTCATTGTATTCATTATCTTTTTTTTTATTGTGTTTCAATGTATCTCGTTGTATTTCATTGTATTCATTGTCTCGCTATATGCCATGAATGTATTCATATATTTTTTTTAATTAATGTAATTTATGATTCAGATGGCTTTATGTATTCAAACTTATAATTGAGTTAGTTGAGTTATATTAGGAGTTTATTATGTTAATTGATTCATTTTACATTTAAAATCAGCTGAATAGACTACGATTTGCGCTATTTACGTTACTTTATTTACTATTACATATCGTGAATACAATAGATACATCATTTGTCTAGCTGTAATTCCCCGTTTCACGATGTGAATACAGTCGAATACAAAAATTTATCTAGTTGTAATCCCATATTTCACGCCTATAAATGCTACTGTATTCATGATTACAGTAGCTTAAATACATCGAATATACTCTAAAAACCCAAAATCATAGCTATAGAAAATAATATTGTAAATGACAGTTACAACTAGCTGTTAACCACTAAAACATAGTGGTTTCTGAAAGTTTCTCAAAATAGATTTACCCCTAAGCACAGGTTTTGTCCATGAAGGCCCAAGTCGAATATTGTTGATTTTTTGAAAATTGATTAAAAATTAAGGGTGTGTTTGGTAAGAACGAAAATATTTCTTGAAAAAATATTTTTCAATTTTCTAATGCTTGGTTGGCTTAAATATTTTGAAAAATATTTTTCTCATAAACTCATTTTCCTCCAAATGGAGGAAAATATTTTCCTATCAAAAGTAGGGAAAATAATTTTCAAAATTCTATGTAAACCTTCCCCGCCCTATTCCCATCCCCACCACCCACCCACCCTATCCCACCCCAACCCATCCCCTACCTTTCTCCACCATACCTACCCACCCTCTCCCAACCATGTCCTACCCCAACCCTAAATAAAAATATTATCAAGAATAATTTTTTTCATGTTGTAGATAAAGTATTTTTATTTTTAATTCCAATAAAATGATTATTTTTGTTGGACTCTTGGGGAGTGTCGGTTGGTGACACCGAGTCTTATTTATGCTTAGACATTATAGACTTACATATTTGGTATTTATAATAATGCTTTGTAAAGCATATCATTTACATATGATGATTTGTTGTTCCAATATGAGCTTTCGGTAAAATTCTTGTTTGAAAGAATGTTATTATCTCTGTTAGTTGGATTTGATTATTTTATACACTATTTTAGCTATTCTAGTATCGTATTTATTTATCTTCCGTTAAGATTAAGATAGTAAATATCAGTTTGACCAATCTAGCCACTACTTCTTTCAGTTTAGTTTTGGTACTTATTGAGTATATTCGGTCAATTGTACTCATACTATACTTCTGCACAATTTTGTGTTTTGATCCAGATATTGACACAGATGAGATATTGACACAGATGGAGCTAAGGTGTAGATCGTTTTAGTGCAAGGAGACCCGAGGTAGTGCATCATGTCCATCCGTAGGCCTCCAGGTCACATTCTTTTCCTATTTTAAGACTATTGTTTATTTTAGATATTGTTGTATTTATTCATGCTATTGTTTTTCGACACTCTGACAGCCTAAGTACTCTTTGAGACTAGTTTCTGGGAAATTGTATTATTGTTTCGCTAATTGGTGTTGGTTCTAGACTTACTTATGCTAGAAATTATTGGACTTGTTATATTGATTCATGTATGTTGTTAATTCATTTTTTGTGATTGATTTGCTTATCCAGCATGTTAGGTGCTATCATGACCTTTGATGAGATTTTGGGTCGTAATAGCTTGGTATTAGAGGTTGTATCGGTCTCACGAGTCATGATTATGTCTAGTAGACTCTTGCAAGTTGGTATAGAGACGTCTATACTTATCTTCGAGAGTCTATGGGGTATTAGAAAACTTACATTCTTTCATTCTCTATCATGAGATTTTTATTTGTCATAAAGTTTTAATCCTTACCCTAGTATTCTCTCATGGATGATGAGGACATGTGCATTAGGCAGAGGTGGAACCCAAGTTGTAATTGTCGCTAAAAGTAGAGGCCGGAGTAGGGCCAGAGCTAGAGCCCCGACTAAATCATATAAAATAGCATCTAGAGCTACTATATGATGACCCAATATGTCATATAGAGTTTTAAACCTTAATTCTGTATTTTAAAACCGTAAATACCTCCTTTTAGCCTTTCTCAATTTGTGGGTGCGGTCCGTGTCTTCTTCTGAAAGGTTTTTATTTTGAAAATTGATAAAAATATAAAAAAAATTCCTTAAAATCCATTTGAGTTGACTGATAACGTCCATTTCCACCGCTAAAAAGCAATAGACACGGTCATATGCAATATATTTACCCAACTATGAGTCGGGGTCGAATCTCACAGAGAACAATATGTAGGCGATTAGGAATGCAAGAAAATTATCACTAGTCGCGCTAAGCCAAACACTTAAGATTTTGGGTTTTAGAAAATGTTTTTATCTAAATGCGGAAATGTAAACTAACCTAAAAAGCGAATAAAATGATCAATGGCTACAAGTATGAATGCATCGGGAATTACACTCAAGTAACGATCCAATGTATTTCATGATTTTACAAATATGAGTGAGTTTATGTTAATTAGCCACGGATAATAATTCTTAATTAGCTTCTTCCGAAGACTAACAAGACTTCCTAATTGAATTATCCCTAATCTCAATTAGAAGATTAAGCGCACCCGATAAGCTACAAGTAGTCAATCCTATCCCTAGGTTGAATCTATAAAGTGAAGGTTAACGCCTCAAGTTCTTGTTAATTAATCTTTCCCAACTTTGAATTATCTTTCCCAAAATTAATTCAAAGTAAATGGGCGAGTCCTAGAGTTAGCTAATCTCTTTGGAAACATTGAAGAACAAGAATAATTAAAGTAACAATAACTCAATTCATAAATATATAAAACTCATTCAATACATAAGCACAACAAGGTATTTAATCCACACTTTAAATATGAATATTCCCATAAACAAGATTCAAGTGTTGGAAATAAATACTACACACTTAGATATACAATACAAAGCAAGGAAATGAAGAAATAAACATAAATGGGTAAGAAATCCTTAACCACAAGCTTTAATCTTCAAGACCCAAGTGTGTGTGCAAAACCATAGCCTTCTCTCTAAGCCAAAGAGTAAAAATATGTCCAAGAGTGTAGAAATTAATTAGAGATTCAGAGAGATCCATACAATGTCTGTTTGGACGAGTATATAATTGATTTTGGGTCAAAACTTGTGAAATGCCCATTCTGCCCAGGTCTGATGCTCAACTTTCGCACATGCGGAAAATACCTCGCAGGTGCGGCTCCGCTTAAGCGGAATTTACCTGCAAAAGCGACAATTGGGCCTCCTGTCAAGCCATCGCAGAAGCGGACATCTGACCGCTGAAGCGACATCGCTGAAGCGCATATATTTCCGCAAAAGCAAAAATTCCTCCGCAGGCGCGATCCACAAATCGCAGAAGCGTGACCGCTTCTGCGTCTTCATCTCCGCAGGAGCGAACCTGGCTGGCTCTCGACGATTCGCAAAAGCGACCAAAATCTCGCAGAGGCGAGATCGCTTCTGCGATCAAAATCCGCAGAAGCGAAATGCCTGACAGTTTTGCAATGTTTCTTCTCATCTTAGCTCAATTCCTTGTCACTTCAACCCAAATCACCTACTAGCATCATTTACCTGAAAATCTAGCAATAACCACCAAAAGCAACCTCATTTCATATTAAAGAGGCATAAAAAGATAAGCAAAAAAGGCTAGATTGAGTGGTAAAATTGCCACTCATCAACACCCCAACTTAAGCTTTTGCTTGTCCTCAAGCAAATCAAAACCACAACTTTAATGAGGCTTCACCATTTACAAAACAATTGTCATTGCGATTATGAACATATCACCACATCCCCAACTTATCTCATTCAAACACCCTACTTATGGATTTGGTTGATACTAACAATTAGGCTCAAGTATGTATAACTTTTCTCGAATAACTCCCTCCTAAGGAAAATCAACTTCAACAATGTGCAAGGGAGTTCCAAAACAATCAAGTGACAAAAATAGGCCTCGATAAGTGACTCAAAGACACTAGTTCACTATGATTGCTCACTTTACTCAATTTCACCGGTCTTTTCTAATTCATGCGCCCTCACAAGAAAGAAAGTCCCAACAAAGAACATTATATTTACAACAAACACAAGGGACAAAGTTTTCGAAAACACTCGCTCTCACAAAGAAACTTCAAGTGTTACCACACCTCATACCATAAGCTTGCCCTTATTTTAATTCAATGCTTATTCAAGAATGCTTAGTTGGTGGTCCCATAAGGACTTTTTAAGCTTGTAATGTAGGTTTAGGGAAGGTTGGATAAGCATTTGGGTACAAGTGACTTCATCCTCCTTGAACACTACTCACAAGTTTCATTCTTTTGTATATTGACTCTCTTTAACTTACATAGCCTCATTGGCATCTAGTTCCCAATATAGAACCACTTCACATACCTCTCCCAAATTTTATTCAAGGCTCCATAATGTACATATTTACACGTATATGTAAAGACTAACTCCTTTTTTTTTTTTACTTATGGAGCTTGAATATTTTAATACAAATACTTTGAGGCATGTGGATACTCAATGCACAACCTTACCAATCTCCATTTTGACACCATCCCCAACTTAGGCTTTTAGCCTCATTCTCAGTGTTCAAAGAGGGACGGGTTCAAGAGAGGGAATTATTATACAAAAAGGGAAAGGTTTGTAATGAGTTGGCCAAAGAAAGGTTTAAGGCTCAAAATGGGTACTAGTGACATTATTTATGCAACGGTAGGCTTGAAAGGCTAAAGAGATTTTAAAATTAAAACAAAGAATGCCTAAGATCATTCCTCCAACCAAATGTGCTATCATTAGCATTGAAAAACTAACCGGGCAAGTTCTAGATGATGGAAGTAAACACAAGATTTATTTCAACACTCGCTAACACACATGGCACATGAATTAATGAAGACGGATCAATTCTATAAAACTAGTGAGCTAGAAGTCACTAAAAGAGCCAAAAATTTATCACCAAAATTGTTTTACACCATGCAACTTACTTGTTTTTAATATTTTAATACAAATTTTTGGAGGGGTATTCTTAATTCATAATTTACATACAAGAGGCTAATTTTATTAGTATCAAATAATCCAAAAGCCTCATCCTAACAAAATAAGACTAATTTCCTTAAGAAGGTTGTCACACTATCTCTCATCGGGAAAAGTCACCCGGTTCACTAAGTTGTTCCTTGGAAAAGAACCGTTGCATGAAGAAAACCCAAGGAGTAATAAAAGGAAAGAAACTACTCTACATAATACTAAAAAAAAAAATATAGGCTAATAAGAAGAAGTATAAATAAGAAAAGCACAATACTAACACAAATATAACTAATCAAACCAAGCCCAGCTAGGGCACACAGTGTATAGAACATCAAAGTCAAAAACTACACAGCATAGTCACAAGCTACACAAACCACCCCCAACTAGAATATTGCAGTGTCCTCACTGCACAATATCAACTGTAAAGCATAAAAAGTTTGAGGGTCTCCCTGAGGTCTGCATCAGACTAGCAGACTGCGGGAGGAAGGCGGATCACTGCTGAGCTGAGCTCGTGGATCCATCATCATCGGTCTCCTCCTCATCATCATCATCATCATCATCATTATCATCTTCAGCAGACTGTGTCATGAAAGAGTACTCCTCGCTGTCATCCTTGGTCGCTACAGGGATCTTCTTATCTGGGTTTCCCCATTTGAAGATTTCCTTGATGCCCCTCCACATCTTGATCATTAGCTTGCCTTTCTTCTTGTTCTTTTTCTTCTCTTCCTCAAAGTCAGACTGAAGGGTAGCATGGGCCTTAGCCAGAGTACTGTAGGCTCCCTCCAGTTTAGTCACTGACGCTGCCATCTTCTTCATGTTATCATTTTGGATTGTCTGGGCATCCAAGTAGCTCTGCATGTCTTTGCTGGAGAAGTAAGAGGGCCCAGGCTGTGAGGAGGATGGCCCACTAGGAAGCTGTGATACTAACTCCTTAATGGTCTAAAGCTCGGAGTTAAGAATCATAAATGGCCCCTGAGCAGCTGTCTGTGAAGAGGACTCTGAACCGGTGGTTGTGAAAGTTATTTTCCTCTTCTTGCTTTTAACCGCACTCCCCTCTCCCGTCACTCTCAATGGATGAAAAGGTTTGTCCGCTGGTAGCCACCGATCGGTGCTACGGACATCAACCTCTGCCCTGGTGCACAGCTATGTGATGAGAGAGGGGAATAGCAGACCCGCATCCTTGTTGCTCGAGTACTCTCTCAAGTACTGTCTCATCTCCTGTAGAATGTAGTATCCTACATTCACCGGTGTGCCATCTAAAATGCATGCTATGATCAGTGCCCGGGTGTAGGAAACATCAGTCATGTTGCCACAAGGAGAAACTTTGTTGTTGAGGATGTATAGCCACATTTTAGCCTCGGCTGTGAAGTCGGTGGATTTGAACCCTTTTCTTCCGGTTCCCCATTTTTCTCTGAGCTGTGGTGGAAAGAGCTTGGAGACAAGCCATGCTCCATTTTCACAAGTATCCTTTTCTCGTACTTGGTCCACCGGAAAGTTAGGAATTCCAAGAGTATCATTGATTTGTTCAATTCCAAACCTCACTAACTTTCCTCGGATGACTATCTGTGGGCTATCAAAATTTACCCTCCTGAGGTTAGCATAGAATTCACGGACCCACTCCTCATTGGCTTTGCAATGAGTGGGGATAAAGCAGGACCATCCCGATGATTCGAGTCGAGCATAGAAATCCGGAAGCTTTTCTACCAACTTCTCTTCATGAATTCCTTTTTCAAGGATAATCTTCTTGTGGACGAGGTCATCCAAATATCGCCGCTCACACTCAGCGGACATGAAGCGAGTATCATCATATGGTTCGTTGATTTCTTCTTCGATTTCTCTCCGTTGTCCGCTTGTGGATGCGTCCATTTTCAAATAAATCACCTACAAAAATTCAACACAACGTCAATTGGGCAATTGAACCAGATTAAGAACTTCAAAACACTGCAATTTAGCCAAAAGTTTGGATTGAACGGGCCCGGGAAGGAGCAGTTGCAAAGCTACTGGAATTTGCAAAAATTTCCAGTTTCCGCTTCTGCGAACAAAGATCCACAGAAGCGGATCCATTTCTGCGAAAATGTCTTCGCTTCTGCGATTTTTTACGCTTCTGCGAATAAAGAGCCGCAGAAGCGGCTACGTTTCTGCGAAGAGGAGCTCGCTTCTGCGAGGGGTATCGCTTCTGCGTGGCTTCCTCCGCAGAAGCGGATTCGCTTCTGCGAAAAAATTTCCGCTTCTACGGTCTTCGACATATTCTTCATTCCCAGCACTTTCATCAAAATTTTTACTTATTTTTCAATGTCTAAACAAATTTTTGGCTTGTATTAGTGCAGTAAAAGGATTTATGATTCAATTAAGTCCCATTTGCGATGTAAAGCCACAATACTTCATTGAAACAATGTGACAAACATCTTGCGGGCAGTTTAATTTGACCTCTCTTTGAACAATGGTTGTGGTACTAGACTTCCCAAAATTTGTTCACAATTAACAGCACACATTATCTACACTCAACCAATTCCTCACTTCCTAAAACAATCTAGAATTTAAAAACCAAAAGAAGGAAAAGAAAAATCAAGACATATTACCTACAAACATTGTGGGATATGGAAATCACATGGAATGGGAAGAGATTACCTGATATTTGCAGAAGAGAAGGAGACTACACGAGATGCTTTTGACAAATTTCTAAGAAAATTCGGAATTTTGGGGATTTTAGGGTAGGGGAGACGGTTTATTTAGTGAAGAGAAGAGGGATAACCAAAAGATTTAATTCCCTCTGTTTTGAAATTAAAAGCTGGACGATGTTCGCTTCTGCGAATAGTTTTACGCCCCTGCAGAAACGCTTAAGCGGTACAGGGACCGCTTCTGCGCGAAACGCCGCTTCTGCGATTTTTAACTCGCTTCTGCGGTGTCGCTGAAGCGTAAAATGAACCGTCTTTGCGATGTTGCCGCTTCTGCGATGCTACTTTCGCTTCTGCGATATCGCAGGTGCGTGAGTTTTATCGCAGAGGCGATTCTAGCAGAATTGTGTTGCCAGTTTTCTTCAGCTACTGGTTTGGCCTCTTGGGGTCATCCCGACCTGCTCAAATCAACTCCAAAAATTCTCAAATTTGGCAGATTAGTTCAACATGATATTCTAAGCTATTTAAAAAAAGAAAATTTCAAAAATGACAAAAATTTTGTAAAACGATGGGTTGCCTCCCACCAAGCGCCGCATTTAATGTCGTGGCACGACACAAACAACATTACCACTTTTCTCGCCACTTGGATGATATGAATTGGGCCCCTAGCTTGGAATCAAGCTTATGACCACGAGCAATGGGGGTGGTAATTGGATGTTCGAGCCAATGCTTAAAATTTTCATTTTGCACTTCTTGGCTTTCAAGTGAGGAATGTCGTTTTGATTTCTTGCCTCCTCAAACTGTAAAATGTATGGCCAAAGTTGTTCCTCCTCGCATTCCTTCATTGATTCACGTGGTTCAACTCCCGTGTCACCACACAATTCCAAGGTTGAAAAATGTTTGGAATGTGACTTTAAGCCCACACTTTGCAATTCTTCTATGTTGACATTCTCTTTTTCCCCCGGATTAGAGTCAACAACAACCACATTAGCATTTACACCGGTTGACTCCAATTCTATGTTTTTGTTGGCATCAACAACACTTATTGAATTGATTGGCGGATGTTCATCCATTTGTGATTACAATCCTTGGGGTGAAAAATCATTTTGAAGACTAGTCTCCAAGAGATGTTCCAAGGCACTTTGCTCCTTGTTTCCTTCTTCAAGTAGACACTCAAACATGAGTTTGAACTCTCCACTTTGGCCATGCTCCACTTCTTCCAATTCCATAGCCCTATAATTCTTGCCAAAACGAGTAGAATCATTATAGTGGGGGCTTGGGGAAGGATTAACAAATAAGCACAATCATCCCAATGACCATTTTGGAAACCACACTTATCACAAATACTCCACTCATGGGTTTGGAATTGTGCGCACAATCCACCCCCGGGAGAATTTAAACAATTTTGCCACGAGTGCGGTCCTCCACAATAAGGACAAGGATCATCAAAATATGAACAACTACCATCCGACCCATTTTTGTTATATGATGCCATTTTTCAAAATTAAGAAAATAAGCAAGAACTAAACAAGAAAAATAGACCCAAGGTAAGAAAAATAATTACACAAATATTCACAAGTTTGGACCAAAGCACTTTCGCTTAATTCTCAAATAACCTAAATTACGCCAAATTGTTCCCCAGCAACGGCGCCATTTTTGATAACGTCCATTTCCACCGCTAAAAAGCAATAGACACGGTCGTATGCAATATATTTACCCAACTATGAGTCGGGGTCGAATCCCACAGAGAACAATATGTAGGCGATTAGGAATGCAAGAAAATTATCACTAGTCGCGCTAAGCCAAACACTTAAGATTTTGGGTTTTAGAAAATGTTTTTATCTAAATGCGGAAATGTAAACTAACCTAGAAAGCGAATAAAATATCAATGGCTACAAGTATGAATGCATCGGGAATTACACTCAAGTAACGATCCAATGTATTTCATGATTTTACAAATATGAGTGAGTTTATGTTAATTAGCCACGGATAATAATTCTTAATTATCTTCTTCCGAAGACTAACAAGACTTCCTAATTGAATTATCCCTAATCTCAATTAGAAGATTAAGCGCACCCGATAGGCTACAAGTAGTCAATCCTATCCCTAGGTTGAATCTATAAAGTGAAGGTTAACGCCTCAAGTTCTTGTTAATTAATCTTTCCCAACTTCGAATTATCTTTCCCAAAATTAATTCAAAGTAAATGGGCGAGTCCTAGAGTTAGCTAATCTCTTTGGAAACATTGAAGAACAAGAATAATTAAAGTAACAATAACTCAATTCATAAATATATAAAACTCATTCAATACATAAGCACAACAAGGTATTTAATCCACACTTTAAATATGAATATTCCCATAAACAAGATTCAAGTGCTGGAAATAAATACTACACACTTAGATATACAATACAAAGCAAGGAAATGAAGAAATAAACATAAATGGGTAAGAAATCCTTAACCACAAGCTTTAATATTCAAGACCCAAGTGTGTGTGCAAAACCCTAGCCTTCTCTCTAAGCCAAAGAGTAAAAATATGTCCAAGAGTGTAGAAATTAATTAGAGATTCGGAGAGAGCTGTACAATGTCTGTTTGGACGAGTATATAATTGATTTTGGGTCAAAACTTGTGAAATGCCCATTCTGCCCAGGTCTGATGCTCAACTTTCGCACCTGCGGAAGATACCTCGCAGGTGCGGCTCCGCTTAAGCGGAATTTATCCGCAAAAGCGACAATTGGTCCTCCTGTCAAGCCATCGCAGAAGCGGACATCTGACCGCTGAAGCGACATCGCTGAAGCGCATATATTTCCGCAAAAGCGGAATTCTTCCGCAGGTGCGATCCACCATTCGCAGAAGCGTGACCGCTTCTGCGTCTTCATCTCCGCAGGAGCGAACCTGGCTGGCTCTCGATGAATCGCAAAAGTGACCAAAATCTCGCAGAGGCAAGATCGCTTATGCGATCAAAATCCGCAGAAGCGAAATGCCTGACAGTTTTGCAATGTTTCTTCTCATCTTAGCTCAATTCCTTGTCACTTCAGCTCAAATCACCTACTAGCATCATTTACCTGAAAATCTAGCAATAACCACCAAAAGCAACCTCATTTCATATTAAAGAGGCATAAAAAGCTAAGCAAAAGAGGCTACAATGAGTGGTAAAATTGCCACTCATCATTGACTTCGATCAATATTTTGAGAAAATGTATTTGGATCTGTATTCTGACGGTCTTGGTGGGTTTGTATCGTGATTTGGGACCTGGCGTATGCCTGAAATCGAATTCGGAGGTCCTTAGCGAGAATTATCATTTTTTATCGAAATTTGAAGTTTATAAGTTTAAAGGGTTTAAAGATTTGACCAATATTTGACTTTGTTGATACCAAGTCCGTATTTTAGTTCCGAACTTGATATAGGTCTATTACTATATTTATTAGTTGTCTACCAAATTATTTGAGAAACGGAGTTGGTTTGACGTGATTCGGACGTTCGCTTATTAAAATAGAAATTCTAAAGTTTTATTAAAAAATTTATTTGATTTTGTATCCGATTCTTAGTTCTAGGAGTTATTTTTGTATTTTGATCGCGCGAGCGAGTCCGTATAATATTTATAGACTTGTGTGCATAGTTGGTTTGGAGTCTAGAGGGCTCGGGTGAGTTTCAAATAGGCTACAGATGGTTGTAACTTAGAAAAATCTGGTTTTTATACTTCTGTTGGTTTCTGGTGTTTTCTTCTTCGCGATTGCGAAGGTACTCTCACAATCGCGAAGAGTAATATGGGTCGAGGAGGATTTTCGTGCTACGCGAACATGATACCTTTTGTCGTGTACGCGTAGCATTGAAGGGTGTACTATTCGCGAACGCAGTCAATCAATCGCGAACACGTGACCAAGATCGCGAAGGATGGGGGGTAAGCCTGCGCGAATGCATAGAGTAACTCACGAACGCATAAGCCATCTGGGAAGTGCCTTAGCCTCGTTCGTCGATGTAGGCTCGACATTTACAGAGTACATGGGGTTGGTTGTACTCATGCTACACTCTGTACTTCCTGTGCAAATTTTGGAGTCGATCACAGCGGCGGTTATTAGCGTGCTCAGGTTAGCTATCTTGCGGAGACTTGAGGTACATCTGCTTAGTGTTCGCAGCTCCTAACACTATCATCCACGCCAGTCCTACCGCCGCCTGCCAGCACCGCTCCTCCACTAGTTCCGCCTTCGCCGGCACCCGCGGCGCCCATGTCGTTCCCAGCTCCAGTCAAACTCCCACCACGGACATCATCGATACCGGGCATCGCAGCATCAAAGCCTCATTCCTCGCGAGCTTCCCGCGCCCTCTGGCGCGCTCCCTTGAAGATTGCTTCGGAGATAATACCAGCCTCAAACAGATGCTTATATATACCCCGCTGAGCCTCGGCATAAACCCAAGCTTCGCGAGAGCTACCCATAAATGCAGACTGTTCCTGAATGCGCCGGTTCTCCTCCTTCAGGAGTGCAATTTGCCTCGCAGCATCCTGAGCGTTCTGCTCTAGAACCCTGATCCACTCTTCAAGGCCGCTCTCCCTGAAAGCGGCGGCGGCCCTCGCCAATGACAATTGGGAATTATTGGCACGGATGACCCCTTCGAGCTCGTCCGCCCGGGCGGAAACCTCGGCCGGCTTGCGCTTCAGGTCGGCTACTTCCCCCTTTAGCGCGACGACCCTCCGTCACTCCGGTCAGACATAAGTGTTCGCTCTCCAACGATGCCCTCCGTCACCCTGGTCAGACATAAGTGTTCGCTCTCCAACGACGCCCTCCGTCCAGCCTCAAGCTCGTCGCTCATCTGATGCAGCCGATCTTCCAAGGCCTCGACACGACCGAGCGCCTGGCTCCTCTGTAGCTCTTTCCACGCCAACTCTCCAACCAGTGCCTGGTTACGTGGATCAACCCTTATGCGCTCGTTAAGCTCTATGCAACAGTTCCGATACCGGCAACACCACTCGAGAACCCGTAGAAGTACCCCAGACCGAACATTGGCCTGACGAAGGCTCTCCACCTGCAACAAAAACACCTGCAAAACAAAGTGAAAGGAGCAAAGGAGTCAGATATAGAAACCCATGAGAAGATAGGAAACAAGGAGCTCGTAAATAAAAAATCAGCCTAGAGCACATACCCCCATTCCCAACGACGCCACCTAGTTCATTAAACCCACATCCGTCACCCCTCTTAGCGACTCATTTTCAACTAAAGAACACAACTGGCCCATCAATGGCAATAGAGCAGACTCCCTCAGCAACAAATACTCATTAACGGGAATCTCAATTACACTCGTCCAGGTGGACCGTCGCGTTCGTGACCCCATCACAAAACATGCGGACGTCCTCAGAGTCCAAATCAGAATAGGAAGGGGACCCCTGTCCCACCGCCGCCACCTCCATCTAAGGAGTACTCAAGTCGCCAATGTCCACAATCACCCGAGAGGGCCCTCCCACCTCAAACCTATGAGTAGAGGATTGAGTGGTAGGGGCGGCACTTCCCTCTCGCTCCTCTTGAGCCTGAAATTCATTTGGCCCGCTTCCTGGAACGCGCGCCGCGTCAACATCCTCCCTCGCCCCGGAAGGGGGTAAGGAATCCACATTTATCACATCGTTAGCAGCGGCCCGAGCCGTTGAGGGGGCCGAAGGGTAAAAGACTCTGCGCCTAATTAAAGGCCTTTGCTCCTCACACGAGAGGGCGACGCCTCCCGTGGGCGAACTGCTCCTAACAGACCCCCGCCATCAAGTAAAGGGCGCACGGGAGATGGCGCTGCGGAAGATTCGACCGAGGCAGCCCTAGGCACCTGGTAGGCCGCTGGCGCAGCAAAGAACCTGGCAATCGCACCGGGCCGCCAGAATACCAACTGGGGAGCCCTGTCGCGGTATACCCTCCCTGCAAACATGGAATTGGGTCAGTCCCAAGTCACGGCAACGACCAAAATTAGACACGCCCGAAGAAAGCAAACTTCTTACCAACAGCCGGC
>JASVEL010011001.1:0-25838 GCA_032618575.1 Nicotiana noctiflora
AATTGCAATGCTGCACCAGGGTATCAACTTGGACATGACAATGGCACGGGCAGAAAGGCTTTGTTGAATCCATTTCATTGTCAAAATTATATCTTGTATATAAGATAAATACAATTTTTTTTTGTATATATTGAAATTTTGGAATTCCTTTCACATAAGGAAAGCTTCTATTTCATAATAAAAAAGTAGCTTTAAAACGGTTTTAGGCTGCAAATGCAACTCATAGGTGTTACATCTTTGCACATTCTGAATTGCCTTACTAGAGTTCTTAGTTCCGTAGACATAGTGATTACTTTTTCTTCTTTATAAATATTCAAGGGGGCTGGCCTTTATTTCTCATTCAACTAAAGGTAAAATGATACTGCATAGCCGCTCTCAAAATAATAGTCGGAAATTATATATACAAAAAATATACAAATTATATACACCTCTTCGACAAAATAGTTTCTTGACGCAAGCTAAAAATAAAAAAATGCTATATATTTATTTTCTCATTCAATTTTGATAAAATTTACTAAAATGGGTGACAAAATGCTTATTCTCATTTTTAAAGATTTCATTAACTTTAGAGTTCTAAATAAAAAATTTCATTCTAATCCGTTTGTCTATAAATTATGAAAAAATTAAGAAAATACACTTGACATCACACCATAACAAAATAGTCCATGTTTTTAAGTTTTACTTTACCTAGCCCATATTGTAAGTATTTTAAAAGCACTAGCAAACTCAAAATTTAAATAGTTAAAATTGTGTTCTCACAAACATTGCATTCAATTTCTTTTCTTCTCACTCCTTCTACATATGCTTCAAGGGGACATGTTTGAGTCAGGGAAGGAACAAGCAACGCATTGATTAAGCGCTAACGCGCTCAAGCCTATAGTGTTAGCCTCGCGCATATGTTTTCTTGCTTGTTTAATCTTAATATTACTATAATAATATATATATAAACAAAGAAGAAAATCCTTTTTTTTATCCAATTGTTCTGGCCGAGGGCGAGCTTTATTTATTTAAGAGAGAATGGGGAGTGAATCGAATTCCGTTTCCGTTCTTTGGGGGCTTTCGGGCCCCTCTGCTATTATTGATTCTCACATGTGTCATCTTGTTGCAAAGTAAGAAAATTGAAGAGTAGAAGTTCACCATTGAAGGCTATTCAAAGCTTTGCTTTTGAAAATTGGATTTTTTGAGTTTGTTAGTTCTTTGGGTTGGGTGTTGTTCTTATTGATTAGAAATATCATAAGGAGTTCAAACTTTCAATTTGAAGTGATTTTGAGTAGATTTGAGTTAAATTTTAGAAACAAAATGCAAGGAAGAAGATGCAGTCGGTTTTTTGTATAATTATGTATAATCTTGTATAATAGTATATATGGATGTATAAACACATCTTATACACTTTTATACACCTTTATACAAGCGTATGTAGACGTACTTCTTCCACGATTTTCAGTTACAATTCTTGTTCAAAACAGTTCAAATCTCCATTAAATGACTTCAAATTTTATATACAACCTCATCATACTATTGCTAACAATTTTATATAACACCCACTCTAAATTTCTCACAAAAACAAATTCGAAATCTAAACCCACATATTTAAGCTTGTTAAAATCTAATTTTCACCATTTAAATGGATTTGGTTTATTGAACTAATATTTGAGTTATAATTTCTGATTCGAAAATTAACTAAAAAGCTTGAGCAATCTTTTTTAAAAATTAAATAGTAATTTTGAGAATTTATTGTAGTTGGACGTAGAATCTTAGCCTATTATTTTTGGGTTAGTTAGTTGTAAATTGAAATATGGGCTATAAAATTGAAAAGTAGGAATCCCAGTTATTAATATGTGAAATTTTCCCTTTTATTATTTCATTTTTCAAGTTATTTAGTTGTTCCTCCGTAATATGGAAAACTACAAAATTCAATATTAAAGGATTCTCCTAGTGTAAGGAATTAAGTGTTCGATTCTAACCTATAGAGAGGCGTGTTCATAATTGAATCATAATATTTGAGAATTCAATAGTAATAACAATAATAACAACAATAACAATAACACTTTAAAAAGGGACATAAATTCTTTTTCTAACAAAATATTTTAAGACCTTCGTGTTTCATATTTATAGTTTAAAGAAAATGTCAAATAAGCTTCGAAAACTATACTTGTTCGAGTATTTGATAAAGATTAAGAAGTACTTTATATTTTAGAGTTTTAACATCAAAATACTTTTAGTGGAATTTAAAATATGAAGTGAGTTAATATAAAATTTTGGTTTCATATGTAGGCACCCTTCCGAAAAGAGTTTGACCACTATCAAACAATAAGGGCAAAGTTGAAGGTTAAGGTAGTAAATAGTGGTTTAGAATTTATATTTTGTAACAAGCAATTACATATTAGGAATAGTGCAGGGAAATTACACGGAAAAATAATGATAATAGTACTTCAATATATTGATGAGCGGAAATATGCGAATTGACTTAAGTCGTGCTAGTCAATGTCCTAAGAAACTGTTTCAGCAATGTAAAATATTTTCTCAAAATTAAACAAGCCTACCTCTATTAAGGAGGATACATGGATCATCAAAACAGTAAAATACAAACCCAACTATTTTAAAGGAGGGAACAAAGCAAAGTAGACTATAAATATTAAAAAGAGGAAGAAAAGGAATGAATGAGGCAAAGTGAAAATTGTGCTGATACATGATGGCTATTTGAAGGCTTATTTATAGGCTAACTGGGAGGCTCAATGTCACGACCCCAAACCCGGTCGTGATGGCGCCAACACAATTGCTAGGCAAGCCCAACCATTTACTCACTCAACCCGAGCGTGAAGCTCAAAATCAATTATTTGAATATTATTTAAATGGAATCATAATGAATAGCTACCCAAAGATTTGGGTGTCATGAGTCTAGAGCCTCTAACAATATAGAGTAATAAAACTCCAATAATACAAATGATCAAATCTGCGAAAAATGACAAAGAAATAGGGAAGGAGTCGGGTCCTGCGGACGTGAGGCAGCTACCTCGACAACTCCAATAAAACTATAGATCAGCGACGAGCTAGCTAAGCTCCCAAAATACCCGCATCCGCACACATGGTGCATGGAGTAAAGTGAGTACTTCCAACTCAAAGGTAATAAAAGTAAATAATGCTGAGAAGAAGGAACCACGTAAGAGCACTACCTCATGCTATACAATACAGTACCACACATATTAGACAACAATATTTTAATGAAAACCTTTTATAAAACATCTAGCTCAGCTTGAAAACCCTTTTTTGAAAACATATCTTTCTTTCCTTTTTACAGTTAAGCATGTGATAACAACATCAAGAAGTACAAGTCTGCACACAAATCAGCCCCTCAGACGCAGCACTCGTTTAACAATTTACACCAGAGTGTCTGGTCAACAAGGCAAGTAATACATGCATGCCAATGATATATATGAGTGCTAAATGTCATGCCACATAGTACAAACAACAACCAAAGCATGAATGCAATGCAATGCACATGAACACTACGATGTGTAGCCCGATTCATTTGGGCGTCCGACGCTCACTGTGGGGGTTCAGACTCCGGAGGGACTCCTACAGCCCAAGCACAATATAAATATCACTCCCGCTGCGGCGTGCAGCCCGATCCATGCATATTCATGAATGCACATATGCCTCTTGGGCATTAATCACATAGCAGTTCTCAGCTAACATGTCAGAAATAAATAATTTGTCCTTATTTTTACAATCTGTGTGAATTTTGTGTTAATTGTTTGCATGTTAAGTCAAATGAAAAATACAAAATATGCATTTGCATTTAGGAAATTAATTTCGCATTTAGTAAGTATTAATTCATTTTAGAACAAATATGAAGAAAATAACAAAATAGTTCATTTCTGTGTTTTAGTTGTGAATTTGTCGTGAAATAGTTTTAAATAAATTTAGGAGTTAATTAGTCTAGCTTTGGAATATACTAGGATTTTATTTTAGTTTTTGCATCTTTATAAAATCAAAATCAAAAAATAATACAAAATATAATTTGAGAATAACAAAAAGATTTTTTTAAAAAGAAAAAAAGAGAGAAAATGAGTAGAATTTGATCTTGGAGACAAATTTGGGCCAAATCCAAACAAACCCCTAGCCCAATTCCCTTTCAACTTTAAAATCTTTGGCTTGTTTGATCATTTTGTTCTCGACAGTGATGACCCTTTTCTTTAACCCCGCAACTTCATTGTCGTATTGCTCTTTTAGCTGCCTAACTAGGCATGCTCTTTATTCCGCATTCTTAGCCAGTTGTGTTCGCGCCCTTGCCAACTCATTCTCCGCTTTGTTCAAATCAAAACCATAATCATACACTTTCTGCCTAAGGTTCTTTATAAGCTTTTCATCCTTTACACTCCTAGCGGGATTTTCGGCTGCTATCTTCATTTTTCGAAGTTGGGCTCGTAAGGATTCATTTTCTTTGGCTAGTTTCCTCTTTTTACCCTCATCGGCTGCGGCTTGCAAGCTGTTTTCAAACTGAAGATCCCGGACCTGCTTTTCTAACTCTCCTATTTTGGCCATGTATTCATTATCATTAGCTAACCAAGCCCACTATTCTTGTGATGACTCGACAAAATCTTGGAGGTAGGGTCTTTTGGCCGGCCTCCCAAATGCAATTTCCTTCTACACCAAGCATGGTACCCAGGTGAAACTTCTCCCTTGGATAGACCCCGTACATAGGTATTCGCCGCCGAGTATTGACACTTACTCCAAATCTGGCGGACTACTGCTTTAAGAAACTGGCCATCAGGACCAATCTCAACTACTTGAGCACTAAGATCTTAATCTTTTGGCATTATTTGGCATCTCCCGAGCTAAAACCCGATACGGGGCATAAGGCTGGATGCTCCTAATACCCATCAAGAGGAAGTGAGGCCCTGTTGTTGGCATATATATGATCTCATTCACATGCAACCATCCAAACGTCCATTTTATTTGGCTGGCAGCGATGGACCGGAGGTATGATATCCATCATATGACCCTTTCAAGCAAGCTGATCCCATCAATCCTCGTATAAAATTCCTCTATGCAGGTTTTCTCTGTTGACCCATGACTCATGAATTGAGGATGATGGCATAGGTGTTCAATCATCCACATTTGGAACAACAAGTTGCATCCCTCAAAAAAGTTTCTTCCGGCTTTGTAGGTTATGAGAGCGCGGAAGATTTCAGCTACTATCATGAGAGCAATGGTGCTTTTGGCCTGGGTGAGTAAAGTGCTGACAACCCCAGCTATTTTTATGATGATATTTCCATCTTTCCTAGGGAACACCAGAAGCCCTAAGAAGACCACCATAAAAGCAAAACGTACATGTTTTACCATTTGTGGCGGTTTTCGTTGTTGCATATTTTATTTTTCGGATTGTTGAACCCCCCTATGTGGCCATACCTCTAGTATATAAATTGTGGATTACAAAAGCCAGTTGCCAAATCCGGGTTATGGACCCCCCTCCCCCTGCTTATCATCAGCGAGTCTAAGAATTTGTGCACAATTACGCTTCTTGAGGAAACCAAGTACTTGTGTCTTAAAGGAACCTCAGCACTCCCAATGGGAATGAAGTGGACCGACTTGGTCAACCTATTAAAGATGACCCGTACTAAATCAAACTTCTGCAAGGTCCATGGCAACCCCACTACGAAATCCATGGTAACGTGTTCCTACTTCCACTCTGGTATAAGCATCTGCTAAAGTAGGCCACCCGGTCTCTGGTATTCATACCTGACCTGCTGGTAATTCAAACACTTAGCCACATACTCCACTATGTCTTTCTTCATCCCCCGCCACCAGTAATATTGCATCAAATCAC
Source organism: Nicotiana noctiflora (assembly GCA_032618575.1). Taxonomy (NCBI): domain Eukaryota; kingdom Viridiplantae; phylum Streptophyta; class Magnoliopsida; order Solanales; family Solanaceae; genus Nicotiana; species Nicotiana noctiflora. The sequence continues at coordinate 5,831 of JASVEL010011001.1, forward strand.
GATATATCTTCGTAGCTCCCTGGTGAATAAAATACCGCAAATAGTATGCCTTATCTAGGATCCTATTCCTCAGACCATCGACATTAGGAACACATAGACGACCTTGGAGTCGCGAAATACCATCCTCGCCAATAGAAACCTCATTGGCACCTCCCTGAAGCACCGTCTCTCTGAGGACCGCCAAACGTGGATCATCAAACTATCGGGCCTTTATATCCCCCAGTAATGAAGACTGAGAAACCATTAGGTCTAGGCTGGACTCTGAAATGTCCAATATCACAAGTTTGTTAGCTAGGGACTGAATGTCCAAAGCTAGTAGTCTCATCTCAGCAGGAATGAATGCCAAACTAACCATGCTCTCCGCCTTCCTACTCAAGGTATCCGCAATCACATTTTCCTTTCCTGGGTGATAAAGAATAGTGATGTGATAATCCTTTAGTAACTAAAGACACCTGCACTGCCTCAAATTAAGATCCCTCTACTTGAATAAATGCTGCAAGCTGCGATGATTTGTGTAAACCTCACATGACACCCTATACAGATGATGCCTCAATATCATAAGAGCGTGAACAATTGTGGCCAACTAAAGATCATGCACATGATAACTCTTGTCATGAATCTTCAGCTGACGTGCAGAATATGCAATAACTCGCCCCTCCCGCATCAATACACACCCCAAGCCAACACGTGAATTGTCGCAATATACCGTATACATCCATGAACCCGAAGGCAATACAAGAACTAATGTCATAGTCAAAGCTGTCTTGAGATTCTGAAAGTTCTCCTCATAATCATCGGACCAACGGAAAGGAGAACCCTTCCTAGTCAATCTAGTCAAAGGTGATGCAATAGATGAAAAACCCTGCATGAATAATCTGTAATAACCTGCTAAACCCAGGAAACTCCTGATCTCGGTCACTGAAGTAGGGCGTGGCCAACTCTAAACTACCTCAATATTCTTGGGATCCACCTTAATACCTTCTCCTGACACAACATGCTCCAAAAATTCCACTGACTATAGCTAAAACTCACTCTTGGAGAACTTAGCATATAGCTTCTGCTCTCGCAAGGTCTAAATCATTACTCTCAAATGCTGCTCGTGCTCGCCCAAGCTACGGGAGTATATCAAGATGTCATCAATGAAGACGATGACAAAGTAATCAATATAAGGGCTGAACACTATGTTTTAGTCCGTAAATGTTATTGGGGCATTGGTCAAGCCAAAGGACATCACTAGAAACTCATAATTGCCATATCTCTTTCGAATTCCAGTCTTCGGAACATTCGAGTCCCGAATCTTCAACTGATGGTACCCTGACCTCAATTCGATATTAGAGAACACCCTAGCAACCTGCAACTAGTCAAACAGATCATTAATATGCGGAAACGAGTACTTATTTTTTATGGTAGCCTTGTTTAACTGGCGGTAGTCAATGCACATCCACATAGTCCCATCGGGCCTTTATATCCCCCAGTAATGAAGACTGAGAAACCATTAGGTCTAATAAACACTTTTGCTAACAACTCCTCAAACTGCTCCGTCTGCTCCTTCAACTCCTTAGGAACCATGCGGTACAATGGAATAGATATAGGCTAGGTTCCTGGAGCCAAACCGATAAAAAAATCAATATAAAGAGTCGGTGGCATGCCAGGAAGATCATAAGGAAACACATCGGCGAACTCTCACACTACGGGAACTGAACCAATCATCGGAGACTCTGTAGTGGTATCTTGAACATAAACTAGATATGCCAAACACCCCTTCTCGACCATACACCGAGCCTTCAAGAAAGAAATAACTCTACTAGGGGTATCAACTGTGGTACCCTTCCACTCCAACCTCGGCAACCCTGGCATCACTAGTGACATAATCTATGATGGCGTGATATGAAGACAATCAATCCATGCCAAGTATGACCTTAAAATTGATCATATCAATGAATAAGAGGTCTAGTCAAGTTTTGAAGCCGCAGAACGTGACCACACAAGACCGATAAACTTGATCTACAATAATAGAATCACCCACGGGAGTGGACACAAGAATATGAGTGCCTAAAGGCTTAGGAGAAATAACGAGGAAACGAGTAAACATAGATTATACATATGAATAAGTAGACCCTTGGTCAAATAACATTGAAGCATCTCTACCACTGACGGAGATAATACCTGTGATGACGGTATTTGAGTCTAATGCATATGGCCTAGGCTGAAAAGAATAGAATCTAGCTGGAGCACCGGCTGGCTGGCCCCTGCCTGACCGAGCAGTAGCTGACTGACCTCACCCTGTCTGACATCACCTCTAGGTTGGCCCCGACCAACCTGTCCTCCACCTCTAGGTGGCTGGGCACCTAGTGCTGAAATTATGGGCTGCTGACCCTACTGTACTACATTACCCCGAAGCTTGGGGCAGGTCCTCTTCAGATAATCCGGATCTCCACACTCGTAGCACACTCTCAGTACCATAGCTTGCTGCCCTGGAGTCTGAGCCTGCTGACCCGTATACCTACTAGAAGAACCCTGAATGGCCAATGGGCGATAAGAACTCTCTGGCATAGTACTGAAGTGAGCACTAGAGGAATCCTAATAGCCTGAATATCTGCCGGAGGAACCCTGGATAGCTGGTGGATGGTATGAACTCTCCGGCATCGCACTAAAATAAGGTCTTACTGGAACACCTTGCGGAGGGAGTGGTGGTGTTGAATTTGATGGTCTACTGGGATTGCCCCTCTCGGAGTGACCTCTGCCCCTAACTGGGGCACCTTTCAACTCTCTTGAATATCATGCCCTCTTTTCTTGCTGAAGCTTTTCTCTACCCCTCAGGCGATACCCCTTAATCCTGCGAGCAATCTTAACTACTAGCTGATACTCCGTATCCATCTCTACCTCCCAGGCCATTCTAGCTTGATTATCGGGGTGCAACCCCACAACAAATCTCTGCACTCTCTCTGCATCTGTGAGAAGTATCATGAGTGCATGGTGAGACAAATCGGAAAACCTCGCCTCATAATCGGTCACAAACATCTGACCCTGCTTAAGATGCTCAAACTGGTGTCGTAGCTCTTCCCTCTCAGAGGGTAGAATATACCTATCCAAGAATAACGGGGTGAACTGACCACATGTAAGGGGAGGAGAACCCGCTGGCTTGCCAAGAACATAGGACTACCACCATCTACGGGCCCTACCCTACAGTTGGAAAGTAGTGCAGTCAACTCCATATGACTCCAATATCCTCATATTGAGCAGTCTGTCCCTGCACATGTCGAGGAAATCCTGGGCATCCTCATGTCGCTCACCCCCGAAGATTGGAGGGTGAAGTCTAGTTCATCAATCCAATAGCTTATGTGGGTCACCATCCACAGTTGGTCTCGGCTAGGGCACCACTGCGGCAATTGGCTAGGACCCATCTGCGGGTAGTGCACCAAGAGTCTCACACACTGCAGCTGCATGACCAGAAGCCTGACAGTAGGGGTCTCATTTATAGTTGCCTCTATTTGCGTGCACAGTTCGGGCACGAAGCTGGAAAATTTTTATGTTGAAATATGTGAAAAATTTGAGGAATTTTGATATTTATATTGATATGGTTGACTTTGGTCAACATTTTTGATAAACGGATCCGGAACCATGATTTGACGGTCTCAGAAAAGGTCCGTAGGAAAATATGGGACTTGGACATGCGTCCGGAGTCGAATTCCGAGGCCTAGAGCCCAAGTTATGAATTTTTCTATGAAATTGTTTTTGATGTAATTGTTAAAGGAAATGAATTAATTGACCTTGGTATCGGGCTCGTATTTTGGTTCCGACGCCCCGTACAAGTCTTAAATATTATATATGTGATTTCTGTAAAGTTTGGTGACATTCGGATGTCGTTTGAGATGTTTTGGACCTTGAGTTCCAAGTTTGAAAGTTTTGAAAACCAAAAGTATGAAAATCATGAATTTGAGGCTTGATTTGATGAAAATGATGTGATATTGGCGATGTGATCGCACGAACAAGTTCGTAATGTGTTTTTGAAGTTGTGTACATGTTTGGTTGGGAGCCCCGGGGGCTCGGGTAAAGATTTGATAGGCCGTAGGATCAATTTCTGAATTTTTGCACTGCTGATTTTTCACCCAGCTGTTGGCTTCGCAATTGCGAAGCATTTCTCGCAATTGCGAAGTCTGCCAGAAACAAGCCAAGTTCGCAAATGCGAACAAAGGGTCGCAAATGCGATCCTGGGCAAGTAGGCTCACCTTCGCAAATGCGAAGGAAATCTAGCAAATGCGATACTGGCAGACCTGGGCCGGAGTTCGCAATTGCGAACTTAACCTCGCAAATGCGAGGCCTTCAGTATGTTGCCTGGCTTCGCAAATGTAAAGCATTTGTCGCAATTGCGACAAAACCCAGAAGCCTAGATGGTTCGCAAATGCGAACCTTATTTCGCAAATGCGAAATCCCCAGTAACTGCCTAGACTTCGCAAATGCGAACAAATGTTCGCAAATGCGAACTTCCCAACTTTAGCTTATTTTTCAAACTCCAGAAATTGGTCGGGGTTCACAATTGCGAACCCATGTTCGCAAATGCGAACACAGAGACCTGTAAATCACGATTTTCAGTTCATTTCTTCACTTTTCACAACCCAAAAACACCCATTTGCGATTCTTCACGGACTCCCTCTTCTTCAAAACAATTGTAAGTCACTTTTTACTTAATTCTTTCAATTCCTAACATCATTAAACATGTTTTTCAATAGAAATCAAAGGTTTTCATGGTAGAATTTCTTGATTTTGTTAAAATATAGGGTTTTTCGTAAATTGGGAAATTGGACCTCGAATTGAGGTCCGATTTTGAAACAAATCATATACATGAACTCGTGGGGGATGGGTAACCGGATTTTGGTCCGAACCCCGAGTTCCGACCATGTGGGCCCGGGGTCGAAATTCACTATTCCGGGCAGAATGTTGTAAAAGTTGTAATTGGTCTTAGGAATTAGTTAGTTGAGTAGTATTGATGATATTAAATCAATTGTGTATAGATATGATTGGATCGGAGCCAAATTTGAAAGAAAAAGACATTGCCACGGATTGAATTGTTCATAAACATTCGAGGTAAGTGTTTGTTCTATCCTAGCTCGAGGGAATAGGATTATGTGCTATGTGTTATGTGATCGAGTGCGGTGTATGGGCTGTGGTGACGAGCATCCATACACTGGCGTCTAGTATGACCGTGAGTCGTTGATAATGCTTATTGTGAGACATATTTGCAGATAAATTGTTGAACCTTTGCCAGGTTGTAGAATTGTTATTGTTCTCCCTTGTCGGGACTTGTTGTGAAGATGATTATTGATTGCCCTTGTTGGGACAGTTTATGAATTACTGCTTCTTTCTTTGCCCTTAACTGTGATTGTTATTTGGGTGAGGAAGAGTGATAATGCACGAAGGGTGATGTCGTGCCTTGTTTTATTATTTATGCACGAAGGATAATGCCGTGCCATGTTTTATTGATTATGCACGAAGGATCATGCCGTGCCCTGTTATTGAACCATGTACGAAGGATCATGCCGTACTATGGATGTGAGGATGAGAGTAAAAGCACGAAGGGTGATGCCGTGCAACTACTTGCTATTCCTTGACTTGATATTACTTGTGTTTCCATTATACTTTGTTTTCCTTGTGAATTTATTAACTGTTGTTAATTGTTGAGTTCTTTGAGATATTCCTTATTGTGTTATTACCTGGTTATTTCTTGTTATTCTGTGGTATACATATATATTGAATTGCACAGGTTTATGTGGGTGTCCGGTCCTAGGCTTGTCACTACTTCGCCGGGATAGGCCAGGCACTTACCAGCACATGGGGTCGGTTGTGCTGATACTACACTTCTATGCGTTTTTGCACAGGTCCAGGTTACGATCAGGAGCAACAGCAGTAAATCGATTGCGTGGAAGTTTATCACATTTGAGACCGAGGTAGCTTGCGGACGTCCGCAAGCCCGGCGTCTCTCTCTTTACTTATGTTACTAGCTGTAGTCTCTTTGTTCCGAGACAAACAGAATTATGTTATATTTCCTTCAAACTTTTATGTGTAGTATTCCATAGTAGTTCGTGAGTTGGTGACTCCACGTCTTGGGTAGAGGATTTCAGTATGATTTTTATCTTGTAATTAGTTATTTCTATTTCAATAAAGTATTCCGCATTTATTTAATTAAGTTGTGGTTTGTTGATAAATAAATTATGAAATTGTGTTAAAAATAGGATAGTATGAATATAGTGGCTTGCCTAGCTACCACGAGTAGGCGCCATCACGATCCCGATGTTGGGGGAAAATCCGGGTCGTGACAAGTTGGTATCGGAGCTCTAGGTTACATAGGTCTCACCACTCACGAACAAACTTAGTAGAGTTTGAGAGGTAGGTACGGAGACGTCCGTACTTGTCCTTCAGAGTCTATTGAGTTAGGAAAGAGTCTCTCATTTGTTCTTTCTTGTCGTGCGACTTGTTCCTCAATTACCGATTGAATTTCTATTCTGTCCTTTCGCAGAATGGTGAGGACATGCGCTTCATCATCCGCTGATCAGCATCCTGAGCCTCAGGTATCTCCCGTGAGGGGCAGGGCCGAGGCCGTATCGGAGGCCGTGGTAGGGGCAGAGTCAGCCCCAGGCAGCTACCCCAGAGGTGGAGCTTCATATTGAGATTGACGAGGAGGTTCCGGTCCCAGCAACTCCAGTGGGCCCAGCTCAGGTCCCAGGAGAGGCTTTATTTACCCCGGATCTCCGGGATTCTTTGGTCAGGATAGCGGGTTTTATGGACAGCGTTGCCAGAGCAGGTTTATTACCAGTTGCACCGGCCACTTCTTAGGTTTGAGGAGGGCCCAAACTCCTATTGCTCGTACTCCGAAGCCAGTAGCTCCTCAGCCTCAGGCACCAGTGGTTCAGCCAGCTGTGGCCACTCAGTCAGGTACGACAGCTTAGGCCAGAGATGGAGCAGCCATGACTTCTGATTCTTTATAGAGACTTGATCGGTTCTCCAAGCTATTTACCACTACATTCAGTGGAGCCGCATCAGAGGATCCTCAGGACTTTTTATTCAGTTGCCATGAGATTCTCAAGACTCTGGGGATCGTGGAGACAAACGGAGTTGACTTCTGTACCTTCAAGCTCGCAGGATCCGCCAAGACTTGGTGGAGAGATTATTGCTTGACTCGACCAGCAGGGTCCCCAGCTTTATCATGGGACCAGTTTACGGAACTATTTATGGAGAAGTTTCTCCCTGCTACTCAGAGGGATGTACTTCGGAGGCAGTTTGAGCGCCTCCATCAGGGCACTATGACAGTTACACAGTATGAGACGAGATTTGTTGATTTGGTATGTCATGCAGTGATGATACTCCCCACAGAGCGGCAGAGGGTCCACGGGTTCATGGATGGGCTTAATCAGCCGATTAGACTTCAGATGGCTGTGGGAGTAGGGAGTGATATATCTTTTCAGGAGGCAGCTAATGCAACACGTAGAGTTGAGATGACTCTTGCTCGGAGAGGTGGTTATCCTTCAGACAAGAGGCCTCGCCATTCCGACAGATTTAGTGGTTCTTCTTCTGGAGGCAGGAATCTTTTGATAGGGGCCAGTCTTCCAAACCTTTCCATTCCGCCATTCAGGCTTCACCGGGTGGACCAGGCGATTATGGGTTTCGTGAGCAGTATTCAGATCAGCCTCCTATTAGTGCTCAACCTCTTCAGAGTGTTCGTGGGGGCCATTCAATTCGTCAGGGCCAGCATCCCCATCAGCCTAAATGTTGTTACGGTTGTGGTGACCCAGGTCATCTTGTCAGGTTTTTCCCTCGAGCGATGGGCAACACTTAGCAGCGGGGCCCTTATCCCATGATTCAGGCCCCAGCTGACCTTCAACCTACCCAGCCAGCCAGAGGCGGGGGTAGAGATCGTACAGGTAGAGGTTGAGACCGTAGAGGTGGAGACCGTCCAGCCAGAGGTAGAGGTCAGCCAGTGGATGACTGTCCCAGAGATGTAGCTCAGAGGGGAGGTGTTGATCCCCGATTCTATGCTTTACCGACCAGGCCAGAGGTAGAGGCATCAGATGTCGTGATTATAGGTACCATTCTTGTTTGTGACAGAGGTGCTTCAGTATTATTTGACCCTGGATCTACATATTCATATGTGTCTTCCTACTTTGCACCATATTTGGCCGTGCCCAACTATGCTCTGGATATTCCAGTTTATGTGGCTACACCAGTGGGTGACTCCATTGTAGTCGACCGAGTGCATCGTTCGTGCGTAGTTATATTTGGGGGTCTTGAGACCCGTGTTGATCTGTTGCTTTTGGATATGGTGGATTTTGATGTCATATTGGGGATGGACCGGTTGTCCCCATACCATGCTATTCTAGATTGCCATGCTAAGACTGTGACCTTAGCCTTGCCAGAGTCACCCCGACTAGAGTGGAAAGGTACCTCAAGCCACTCCGTTCGCACCGTTATTTCCTATGTTAAGGCTCGACGCATGGTCGAGAAGGGGTGTCTAGCTTATCTGGCTTATGTTCGTGATTCCAGCGCAGAGGTTCCTTCCATTGAGTCAGCCCCTATTGCACGGGAGTTTCCCGAGGTTTTTCCTTCGGACCTGCCGGGCATGCCACCCGATAGGGATATTGATTTCTGTATTGATCTGGTACCGGGCACTCACGCCATCTCTATTCCACCCTATCGTATGGCCCCGCCGGAGCTAAAAGAGTTGAAAGATCAGTTGCAGGACCTTCTTGAGAAGGGCTTTATCAGGCCCAATGTTTCCCCCTGGCGAGCACCTGTATTATTTGTAAAGAAGAAAGATGGCTCGATGCGGATGTGTATTGATTACGGGCAATTAAACAAAGTGACAATAAAGAATAAGTATCCACTGCCGAGGATTGATGATTTGTTTGACCAGCTCCAGGGAGCGAGGGTATTCTCAATGATAGACTTGAGGTCAGGCTACCATCAGCTGAAGATCAAGGCGGCTGACATTCCTAAGACAGCCTTTCGCACTAGATGTGGGCATTATGAGTTCTTGGTCATGTCCTTCGGGTTGACCAATGCCCCGGCAGCATTCATGGAGTTGATGAATCGGGTATTCAAGCCTTACTTAGATCTGTTCGTGATAGTCTTTATAGATGACATCCTGGTATACTCCCGCAGCCAGGAAGAGCACGAGCAGCACCTCAGAGTGATTCTTCAGACTCTGAAAGATAACCAGCTATATGCCAAATTTTCTAAATGTGAGTTCTGGCTGAGTTCGGTAGCATTTCTGGGTCACATTGTATCAGTGGAAGGTATTCAGGTAGACCCAAAGAAGATTGAGGCAGTCCAGAATTGGCCTCGACCAGCTTCAGTGATTGAGATCCGGAGTTTCTTGGGATTAGCAGGTTACTACCGTCGATTTGTAGAGGGGTTTTCTTCTATTGCAGCCCCGATGACCAGGTTGACCCAGAAGGGTGTCCAGTTCCGGTGGTCAGAGGAGTGTGAGGCGAGCTTTCAGAAGCTCAAGACAGCCTTGACAACCGCACCAGTGTTGATACTACCTACGGTGCAGGGCCTTATACAGTTTATTGTGACGCATCTCGTACAGGGCTTGGAGCGGTATTGATGCAGGATGGTAAGGTTATCGCTTATGCTTCGAGGCGGTTAAAGATACATGAGAAGAATTATCCAGTTCATGATCTTGAGTTAGCAGCAGTGGTTCATGCCTTAAAGATCTGGAGGCATTATCTATATGGTGTGACATGTGAGGTGTACACACTGATCACAAAAGCCTACAGTACTTGTTCAAGCAAAATGAGTTGAATCTACGACAGCGGAGATGGTTAGAGTTGCTAAAAGACTATGATGTTACTATCTTATATCACCCGGGTAAGGCCAATGTGGTGGCCGATGCATTGAGTAGAAAGTATGCCGGCATGGGTAGTCTTGCATACATTCCGGTCAATCAGAGACCATTAGCTCTAGATGTCCAGGCCTTAGCCAACCGGTTCGTGAGATTAGACATTTCTGAGCCTAGCAGGGTGTTAGCCCGCACGGTCGCTCGTTCTTCTTTATTAGAGCGTATCCGTGAGAGGCAATTTGATGATCCTCATTTGCGTGAGTTGAGAGATACAGATACAGCGGGGAGGTACCACACAGGTAAATCTAGATGATGATGGGGTATTGAAATTGCAGTGGTCGAGTTTGTGTGCCCAATGTCGAAGCGGATTCGAGAGTTAATCTTAGCGGAGGCCCACGGCTCGCGATATTCTATTCACCCAGTGCGTCGCGAAGATGTACCAGGACTTGCGGCAGCACTATTGGTGGCGCGGAATAAAGAAAGATATCGTTGCGTATGTCGCTCGGTGTCTAAATTGTCGGCAGGTGAAATATGAGCATCAGGACCTGGTGGTATATTCCAGAGGATTGAGATTCTCGAGTGGAAATGGGAGCGGATCACTATGGACTTTGTTACTGGACTTCCTTTGACTCGGAGGAAATTTTATGCTATTTGGGTCATTGTTTATAGGCTGACCAAGTCAGCACACTTTATTCCAGTATCTCTCTCCTACTCGTCGGAGAGGTTAGCGGAGATTTACATTAAGGAGATTGTTCGTCTTCATGGGGTGCTAGTATCTATTATCTCTGATCGGGGTATGCAGTTTACCTCGCGGTTCTGGAGAGCGGTCTAGCAAGAGTTAGGCACCCAGGTTCATCTGAGTACAACATTTCATCCTCAGACGGATGGCCAATCCGAGAGGACTATTCGGATTCTAGAGGACATGCTTCGAGCCTGTGTTATTGATTTCGGAGGCTCGTGGGACCAGTTTCTGCCATTAGCATAGTTCGCCTACAACAACAGTTACCAGTCTAGCATCCAGATGGCTCCGTATGAGGCGTTGTATAGTAGGCGATGTCGATCACCAATTGGATAGTTTGAACCGGGAGAGGCTCGGTTGTTGGGTACAGACTTAGTTCAGGAGGCCTTGGATAAGGTCAAGACTATTCAGAGGAGAGATTGCGTTCAGCTCAGTCCAGGCAGAAGACTTATGCGGATCGTAAGGTTCGAGATGTAGATTTCATGGTCGGTGAACGAGTATTGCTCCGAGTGTCGCCTATGAAGGGCGTGATGAGGTTCGGGAAGAAGGGCAAGCTCGGCCCTAGGTATATTGGTCCATTTGAGATTCTAGACAGAGTGGGAGGGGTGGCTTACAGATTAGCCTTGCCGCCTAGCTTATCGGCCGTGCATCCAGTTTTTCATGTATCTATGCTCCGGAGATACCACGGCGATCCCACACATGTGTTAGACTTCAGTACTGTCCAATTGGACAATGATCTATCTTACGAGGAGGAGCCGGTAGCCATTCTAGACCGGCAGGGAAGAGTTATCCTTCTGTGCGTGTTCAGTGGAGAGGTCAGCCTCCTGAGGCATCGACCTGGGAGTCCGAGTCTGATATGCGGAGCCGCTACCCACACTTGTTTCCTGACTCAGGTACTTCTTCTTTTGTCCGTTCGAGGACGAACGGTTGTTTTAGAGGTGGAGATTGTGACGACCCAAAGGGTCATCACTTATTTTATTAATCATTTCGAGCTTCTGAGGCCTTGAAAACCTCATTCCATGTTGCCTCTATTTGCATGCACATTTCGGGCACGAAGCTGGAAATTTTTTATGTTAAAATATGTGAAATATGTGAAAAATTTGAGGAATTTTGATATTTATATTGATATGGTTGACTTTGGTCAACATTTTTTATAAACGGACCCGGAACCGTGATTTGACGGTCTCAGAAAATCCGTAGAAAAATATGGGACTTGGACATGCGTCCGGAGTCGAATTCCGAGGCCTAGAGCCCAAGTTATGAATTTTTCTATGAAATTGTTTTTGATGTAATTGTTAAAGGAAATGAATTAATTGACCTTGGTATCGGGCTCGTATTTTGGTTCCGACGCCCGGTACAAGTCTTAAATATTATATATATGATTTCTGTAAAGTTTGGTGACATTCGGATGTCGTTTGAGATGTTTTGGACCTTGAGTTCCAAGTTTGAAAGTTTTGAAAACCAAAAGTATGAAAATCATGAACTTGAGGCTTGATTTGATGAAAACGATGTGATATTGGCGATGTGATCGCACGAACAAGTTCGTAATGTGTTTTTGAAGTTGTGTACATGTTTGGTTGGGAGCCCGGGGGCTCGGGTAAAGATTTGATAGGCCGTAGGATCAATTTCTGAATTTTTGCACTGCTGGTTTTTCACCCAGCTGTTGGCTTCGCATTTGCGAAGAATTTCTCGCAAATGCGAAGAAGGCAGTTCAAGGCTGGGTTCGCAAATGCGAACCCATTATCGCAAATGCGATGCCTGCCAGAACCAGCCAAGTTCGCAAATGCGAACAAAGTGTCGCAAATGCGACAATGGCACACTTGGGCCAGAGTTCGCAATTGCGAACTTAACCTCGCAAATGCGAGGCCTTCAGTATATTGCCTGTCTTCGCAATTGCGAAGAATGTGTCGCAATTGCGACAAAGCCTAGAAGCCAGCTTATTCGCAAATGCGAACAATAGTTCGCAAATGCGAACATTCCCCTATCCTGCCAGTGTTCGCAAATGCGAACAAAAGTTCGCAAATGCGAACTTCCCAGCCTTAGCTTATTTTTCAAACTCCAGAAATTGGTCGGGGTTCGCAATTGCGAACCCATGTTCGCAAATGCGAACACAGAGACCTGTAAATCACGATTTTCAGTTCATTTCTTCACTTTTCACAACCCAAAAATACCCATTTGCGATTCTTCACGGACTTCCTCTTCTTCAAAACAATTATAAGTCACTTTTTACTTAATTCTTTCAATTCCTAACATCATTAAACATGTTTTTCAATAGAAATCAAAGGTTTTCATGGTAGAATTTCTTGTTTTTGTTAGAATATAGGGTTTTTCATAAATTGGGAAATTTGACCTCGAATTGAGGTCCGATTTTGAAACAAATCATATACATGAACTCGTGGGGGGATGGGTAACCGGATTTTGGTCCGAACCCCGAGTTCAGACCATGTGGGCCCGGGGTCAAAATTCACTATTCTGGGCAGAATGTTGTAAAAGTTGTAATTGGTCTTAGGAATTAGTTTGTTGAGTAGTATTGATGATATTAAATCAATTGTGTATAGATACGATTGGATTGGAGCCAAATTTGAAAGAAAAAGACATTGCCACGGATTGAATTGTTCATAAACATTCGAGGTAAGTGTTTGTTCTATCCTAGCTTGAGGGAATAGGATTATGTGATATGTGTTATGTGATCGAGTGCGGTGTATGGGCTGTGGTGACGAGCATCCATACACTGGCGTCTAGTATGACCGTGAGTCGTTGATAATGCTTATTGTGAGACATATTTGTAGATAAATTGTTGAACCTTTGCCAGGTTGTAGAATTGTTATTGTTCTCCCTTGTCGGGACTTGTTGTGAAGATGATTATTGATTGCCTTTGTTGGGACGGTTTATGAATTATTGTTTCATTCTTTGCCCTTAACTGTGATTGTTATTTGGGTGAGGAAGAGTGATAATGCACGAAGGGTGATGCCGTGCCTTGATTTATTATTTATGCACGAAGGATCATGCCGTGCCCTGTTATTGAACCATGTACGAAGGATCATGCCGTACTATGGATGTGAGGATGAGAGTAAAAGCACAAAGGGTGATGCCGTGTACTTTATTTACTTATTTGGTGAGGATGAGAGTAAAAGCACGAAGGGTGATGCCGTGCAACCGCTTGCTATTCCTTGACTTGATATTACTTGTGTTTCCATTATACTTTGTTTTCCTTGTGAACTTATTAATTGATGTTAATTGTTGAGTTCTTTGAGATATTTCTTATGGTGTTATTACTTGGTTATTTCTTGTTATTCTGTGGTATACATATATTTTGAATTGCACTGGATTATGTGGGTGTCTGGTCCTAGGAGGCCAGGCACTTACCAGCACATGGGTCGGTTGTGTTGATACTACACTTCTGTGCGTTTTTGCACAGGTCCAGGTTACGATCAGGAGCAGCAGCAGTAAATCGATTGCGTGGGAGTTGATCACATTTGAGACCGAGGTAGCTTGCAGACGTCCGCAAGCCCGGCGTCTCTCTCTTTACTTATGTTACTAGCTGTAGTCTCTTTGTTCCAAGACAAACAGAATTATGTTATATTTCTTTCAAACTTTTATGTGTAGTATTCAATAGTAGTTCGTGAGTTGGTGACTCCACGTCTTGGGTAGAGGATTTCGGTATGATTTTCATCTTGAAATTAGTTATTTCTATTTCGGTAAAGTATTCCGCATTTATTTTATTAAAGTTGTGGTTTGTTGATAAATAAATTATGAAATTGTGTTAAAAACAGGATAGTATGAATACAATGGCTTGCCTAGCTACCACGAGTAGGCGCCATCATGATCCCGATGTTGGGGGAAAATCCGGGTCGTGATATCAAGTGATAGAGATTAGTCTCGATGGGCAGTTTCCTGAGGCAAAAGTCCGACAAATATGGAATGAGTGCTTCCCCTCCCGCCTGTGAGGTAGCTGGATCTGCTGGGATTAAACCAGCCTGAGTCACATTATCCATTAACCACAACATACGGTCCATGACCTTCTAAAATCCCGCTACTGTCATAAAGTTCACCGGGGTCGGCTCAACTGCATGTACCTCGCCCTACTCCTCAATAATAGGATCTCCTACGGGATTTGGTGGTTGTGGTACTGGAATATCTCTGGGATGCCCCCGTCCCCTTTCACAGGTCGGTGCCCTCCTCCGGCATCTGCCTCGACCTTTAGCAACAAGGGGCGCGGCCCCGCCCAGGTCTGGAAACATCAATCATGCATGTCCTCGCCATCTGTGAGAGAATAGAAGGGGGAATTTAGTATACTAAATCACTGCACGATAGGAGATGAATAAAGAGTAGTCCTTCCTAATACCATGTAGCCTCTCGAAGATAAATACATACGTCTTCATACCAATCTACAAGACTCTATTAGGTTTGCCCCTAACTTGTGAGACCAACGTGAACCTAGTGCTCTAATACCATGTTGTCACGAACCATTTTCGTAATAGGTCATGATGGCACCCAACGCCATGGCTGGGCAAGCCAATGTGGAAAAATACCAATTAAACTTCAATTACTCTAACCCCAAAATAGCTGCAATAATTCTTTAAGTTGGAAATAGATTAGAAATGATGATAAAAAAATCATTATAATCATACAACGCCATAATAATAATGTCTACTGATGTGTGTGCCAAGACCCGGTGTCACAGTTAGTCGGAAACTAGTAAAATATACAACAAATATACTACCTTACTATCTGAGCAGAATAGACAGTATAAAAACATAAGAAAACCCCTTCAAGATACTGCACGACACGGAAATGAGTTGCAACTCATCGTAGGAGTATCAAATCTGCTCAGTGGTGCGCGCTCGACTTATAGTCAAATATACCTGCCTCAGATCCTGTATAATTAAGTACAAAAGCGTCGTATGAGTACATAAATAATATGTACCCAGTAAGTATCCCGTCTAATCTCAAAGAAGTAGAGATGAGAGATAGACTTGATACTTACTAGGGTCAACTAATATGAGAAGAGTTTATAATAAACATGGATATCTTAAGTTATTTACATTTCATAATCATGGAGTAATAGTTCTTTCCCAAACACTAAGAAGTCTGCTTGTTAATAGTTTAAGAAAATATGTAACTCGGGCCCTGAAGAATTTCTAAGCAAAACATGCGCATATACTCACTGTGGGACATATGACCCGATCCAATATAAAAACGATGCATTGCCGAGGGGCGAACGGCTTGAACCATAGATGCATCTATTACCCCGCTCACGAACCTCGCGGGTGCGCCAAAAGGAGGTGTGACACTTATTAACAAGCAACAATAATAATTAATACATATATGATGTGTAGCCATACACAGAAATACCACGTACTCTCCTTTAAAAGACCAAATAGGATAAAGGTCATTCTCTAGTCTCATTCTTCTTACTCAAAATAGTTCATAAAAATCCTAGTTTAATCAACGCGTATTAGAATATCACGTAGAACATGCTTATGGGTCCTAGACTACCCGGACTTAACATAATAGTCGTTACGTTTGGACTCTTGTTACCTAGTGCATACGTAGCCCCCAAATATAATGACGATTAATTCAATTAATATACCTATGGGGACAATTTCCTCTTACAATGTTAGAAAGGAGTCTCGCCTCGCTCCAAAGTGCACTCCAAATGCCAATAACAAGTCCAAGCCCTCAATTCGGAGCCAAACGATCCCAAACTAGTCAAACGAAATAGGAACTAGTTAATATAGGCTCATAGGATCGAGTTCTAGCTATTTAAGAAATCTACCAACCAATATCACAAGTTTTCTAAAATTTTGACCCTGGGCCCATGTGTCCGGATTTCGAAGCTTTTCGAAGGAAATTATTTTCTACAACTTAAGGACCAATAATATATGATTTTTAATTAATTTTGTAACAAATTTTGCGGTTAAATTTGAGTTTTAGCAAAACCCTAAGTTTAGCTCTAACCCCTTTAATTTTTGCCTAAGTTCTAGTGTTTAATCTACTAAAAATACAAGTATTAAACTAAAGATGGATTAAACAAACTTACCTCTTGATGCTAAGTGAAGACCCTCTCTCTAAAGCTCCCAAATCGCCCAAAGGAGGAGTGAAAATGTTCAAAAAATGACTTAGAACCTGTCTTTTAATAAACCTCACTGGTTCAGTGATTTCCGCTTCTGCGGTAAAGGGACCGCATCTACGAGATTTCCACCGCATCTACGAAAAGGGGGAGGGAAGTCTGGGACTGCATCTGCGATCTGGGAGCCACATCTGCGGTTCCTGGCTTGGACCCCCTCGGGCCGCTTCTGCAATCAAAGAACTGCATATGCGGTCCTAGAACCGTAGATACGGTTATGACAGAAGCAACTATTCTTCAGCCTTCTTCAAAATTTTTACTTCACTCGAGCCTCGTCCAATTGACGCTCAGGGATCCCGAGCCCTGCTTGACCACACCGGCAAGTCTGAAATCACGAGACAGACCTACTCGAACCTTCGGAACACCCAAAATAATGATAAATCTAGAATTCACCCCTAAAATCAAATGAATCAAATTTATGAACTTCAAGTTCTTAATTTTCCTCCAACGGGCCAAAACGCCTGAAATATACTCGGATTGAAACCAAATTTTTACGGGCAAGTCTTAAATGATATTTTGAACGTGTACCAGGCTTCGAAACCAAGATACGAGCCCGGTACTTAGGAAATCAATGATTACGTAGTTTCTTTAACTCCTTAAAACTTCAAATTAACAATTTCTAATAAAAATTTACTACTCGAGCTAGGGACCTCGGAATTCGATTCGGGTATACGGTCAGGTCCCATATTTTCCTACAAACCCTCTAGGATTGTCAAATCGTGAATCCGTGTCTATTTGCTCAAAATATTGACCATGGTCAAACTCATCCTTTAAAAAAATCCTAAGGAATCAAATGGGTATATTTCACCTGAAACTCTTCCATAACCCAAACCAACCATCCTAGCAAGTCGTCACTTAGCTAATGCAAGTGGGGAGAGTTTTATTTAAGGAAACATGGTTCAAAAAGGAAAAACGGCCAAGCGGGTCGTTACAACATCAAAATTCATGAAGTCAAAATTATCTTCAGAAATAAAATTTGCTTCAGCATTTTTTCCCGTCATCTTTAGGGACGTTTGATAAAGCTCAACCGGGTGCTGGCATACTACAGGTACATGACCATTGCCCTTTTCCTTCACATCCATAACATGCATTTTCTACATTTGGTGCTTGCACCGCTTCTTGCTTTTGTTCCTTCCCTTTCCACTGCTGGTGGTGAGGAGGGTTTTTTGGTGAATTATTATTACCATGATTAGAGTTTCTTCTCCGACTACAGCCATGACCACGATTGGGGCTACGACCTCTTCCACATTTAGCTTGGTGAAAGTTCGTCTCATTCACTTCAGGGAATTGACAAGAACCAGTAGGTCAGCTTTCATGGTTTTTCAATAGTAGCCCATTATGTTGCTCGGCTATAAGAAGATGTGAGATAAGTTCAGAATATTTTTTAAATCCTATCTCTCGATATTGCTGCTGTATGAGCATATTCGAGACGTGAAAAGTGGTGAAAGGTTTCTCCAACATATCATGATCAGTAATATTATCACCACATAATTTTAATTGGAAAATAATTTTGAATATAGCAGAATTATACTCACTTATAGATATAAAATATTGTATCCTTAGATGAGTCTAATCATAACGTGCCCGTGAAATAGCGACCATCTTCAGGTGGTCATATCTATCTTTCAAATCATTCTACAGTATGACTGGATCTTTAACAGTGAGATATTCCATTTTGAGGCCCTCATCAAGGTGATGGCGTATGAATATCATTGCTTTGGCACAATCTTGGTTTGATGCCTAATTTTTATCCTTGATGGTGTCTGCCAGGCCCATTGCAATAAGATGAATTTCAACATCAAGCACCCAGGACATATAGCTTTTGCCTGATATATCCAGGACTACAAATTCATGTTTAGAAAGATTTGACATTATTAGAAAAAGAAAGTTCGTATCTCAGATACTTTCAAAGTATTTGCTCGAGATGGCAGAGTCTCGTGCTGATAACGTGTTATAAAATAACGATTATAAAGAGAATAAACTAAAGCAAGAATAGATAGAAATTGATATATTATTCAATTTCAAACTTATATACATAATAAACTGAAATCTCCTATATTTATAGAAGAACTCAAGCTACTGTGTAAGTTGCTACTGCAAGTTGCTATGTAAGATGCTACTGTACTAGATATAGATAATCTTCAACTATGTAATATTTATTCATAACGGAGTACCGAAAGGATAAGCTTATCGTACCAGGTAAGAATAATCTTCTATCAGGGGTAATATTTATCCATAACGGAGTATCGAAAGGATAAGCTTATTGTACCCCGTATGGATAATCTCTACCGGGGTTAATATTTATCTATAACAGAGTGTCAAAAGGATAAACTTATTTTACCCGGTAGATAAACGTCTGCCGTGAGTAATTTTATCCATAACCGATAACAAAGTGATAAGCTTCTTCAGGAGGCTTATCTCCGATAAAGTACTAAATAGATAAACATATTTACGACGGAGTCCCATATGAATAAGCTTCTTTATGAAGATTATTTACAACGGAATACTAAATGAATATTCATAATATAATATATTTATAACATGAACCCATTATTTTCAAAATTTTAATAAACTTTTACGTATAAATTTTTATTTCGCATTAAAAATTATGGGTTCAGTTGAACCCGTCATTAGCATACTATCGTGTTACTCCTTAAAATGGGAAGAGGGGTAGAAACCATAACTCAATAATAATCTACTTCTGAACAAAATCTTTTTAGGGGAAATTTCACATTAGAATAATTGGGCTCCATATTGTTCAATTTTATAACTCATATTTCAATTGACAACCAACTAGCCAATAAATAATAGGCTAAGATTCAACATACAACTGGAATAGATTCTCAAAGTTACTATATAATTTTTAAAAAAGATTTCTCAGGCTTTTAAATTAATTTTTGAATCAGTAATTGTGACACAAATATTAATTCAACAAACAAATTCATTTGGGTAGTGAAATTAAATTTTTAACAAGATTAAATATGTGGGTTTAAATTCTGAATTTGATTTTGTAAGAAACTTGGAGTGTGTGTTATGTAGACTTGTTAGAAATAGTATAAGGAGGTTGTATATAAAA
Source organism: Nicotiana noctiflora (assembly GCA_032618575.1). Classification (NCBI taxonomy): domain Eukaryota; kingdom Viridiplantae; phylum Streptophyta; class Magnoliopsida; order Solanales; family Solanaceae; genus Nicotiana; species Nicotiana noctiflora. Next base: position 25,611 of record JASVEL010011001.1, read on the forward strand.
TTTTAAGTCATTTAATGGAGATTTGGACTTGTTTTGAACAAGAATTGCAACTGAAAATCGTGGAAGACGTTCGTCTAAGACGCTTGTATAAAAGTGTATAATAGTATATAAGGTGTGTTTCTACACTCATATACAATATTATACAAGATTATACATAATTATACCAAAAAATTACTTTGTCTTCTTCCTTGTGTCTTTTCTGAAATTTAACTCAAATCTTGCTCAGAT
>JASVEL010011002.1:0-30270 GCA_032618575.1 Nicotiana noctiflora
TATTCATTACTCCATGTTATCATGTTTCTCAGCCCTATTAAGTATTAAACAATATATTAGTTTAATGTTTTCTAAGCATTTAGTGGACAGACATCCAAATTTAAACCATTCTGCAAATTTTCAATTAACAAACTATCCCCTGAGCTGCCTAGAATTACTGTCCTATCCTAAATCCATCATCATTCTGAAACTACAACCAATTTCCTACTCCTAAGTCAGAAATTCTTGCTAGGGGCTCAGATCACATTGAGTATCATTAACAGGGATCAAAATTCATAATTCAATGCAAATCTTTATTAGCATAAACGAATGAGCAAGGAATCAATTAATGTAATGAATAGCCAGGATCAACTGAAAACATATGTATTAAGATTTAACTGAATCGAAAACTGAACCAAAATAATATACAAACGGAGACATAGGTCTGTACAAATTTGAAAACAAACAGGCTTCAAATTTCAACCTCATAAAGACTAACAGGAATTTTCTTCAAACCAACATGAATGTGACTGGTTTCGCACTCGTATCAAACTAATTAGACTAACAGAATAAGAAGATAACTTAACACTATATCATACAAAACCGAGTAAATCCCACACGAAATAAAAAAAATGAAACGATAGGAGAGGAGAATACAATGAAAACTAACAAGATAATACAAAGAGAAAGGGAAATTGAACAATACCTGAAAATCAAACAGACCCAAAAATAAAAATCTTGTCGCTTCGCTTTGGATTGAGGTGGACCTTAGTCGCATGTTTTCAGTAAAGAAAACACATGACTAAATTCCATTTTAGTCCAAAGATCCCCGCAGCTTGTTGGATTTTAAGGTTAGGGCTCATATTTCTGTGATTCAACATTCGAGACACTAGGGGAGGATTTGGGGACAATGGTTTGGATATTTGGACTGAAAGAGGCTTGGGGGTTCAAGGGTGTTGTTTTCACGGCCGACGGCATTATTGCCGTCGGCTTTCAGGCGAAGGAGTGCAAGGGCGGCGCTAGGGTTTGGCTTGGGAGATATGGTCTCTGAGAGAGACGATCGTGAAGAGGGGGTGTTTGGATCGGGGGGCAGGTCTGGGGAAAATTAATATATACCGGGGTGATTAGTTAATCCAGACCGTTAGATCTAATTAAATCGACGGTCTGGATTATTTTACTAAGGGAGAACGACACTGTATGGTGTATGTGGATGTTGGATCGGTTAAGAATAGGTGGGTCGGGTTGAACTATTGTGCCTGGGTAGCTGATCATGACCGTTGGATATGTGAGATCCAACGGCTGAAAAAAATGGGATAAGAACGACGTCGTTTTGGCGTATCTGGGATCAGCTAATTTGGGCTTATTTGTTCTGAAGCCTTTTGGGCTTGGCTTTTCCTTTAAAAACTGGCCCAATCCGTTTTCTTTCTTCTTTTATTTGATTTTGTTTTCTTTATTTTACTTTCTAAAGTAATTCAAACTAAATTTTAAAACCCTAATTTAAATTATAGAACAAAATTAAAATATCAATATTAATTAACTTCTAATATCAATTAAACACACACATTTAAATACCAAAAAAATAAAATAAAATCACACAATTGGACAATAAATGGTAAAAATGCAAAAATACATAATTTTTTTGTTATTTTTCATTTTCGTAAAACATACTTAATTACTCTAAATTACAAACATGAATTTACATGCAAAATGCAAACACTTTTTGTATTTTATATTAATTTAAATAAATAGAAATGCACACACAAAAATGCAAATAATAAGAGAAAAAATAACACAAAAATCACGCTCAACACAAAACCATTTCATTTTGATTTTTTTGGGAGTAATTCTCATGTAGGGCAAAAATCACGTGCTCACAACGTATATGAGGCGGAATGCAATCCATCAAAATGCAATCTTTAGTCCATGATTCAGCTATTCCATACTCTTTCATCCACCATATATCAACATGTGTTGTATCACTATTATCAGACAAACACAGACAATTCCCAACTCTGCTAGCCTCAAGCAAGAGCATGAAGTTTCTAGGCCAAGCGGAGGTGGCACGGGCTTCATCTCTTCTGTCCCTATATTAAAGTAGAGCATGAAGTTTCTAGGCCAAGCGGAGGTGGCACGGGCTTCATCTCTTCTGTCCCTATATTAAAGTGTGTGGGCGAACCTCGCCCACATTTCTCCATTTATTATCAACTCCAAGAGTAAAAACCTCCAATTCATATAGTTCTGGACAATGCCATACTGATCTCAATAACTTATACTGTCCAGAGGACTCACTAAAGCAAAATCCCCACGCAACATGACATACACTTTTTATCAGGATATTTAAGCTTGAAACAATCGCCCAAAAGAGGATTGCAAATGTAAACCAAACGAGTTCTACCATATGTACAACTATTCATCAAACAAATAAACCAATTATTTCCAACTTTGGCTTACTAGCACGATTAATTGTTCTCGATTCTATTGGAGGGAGGTGAAACTTTGGGCTCAACAACATGGGTCTATTTAACGGGGAAGAATAATAATCATAATCTGCTTGAGTTCGAGAAATGAAACGAAAGAGTGATCAACTGAAAGCAAAATGCAAGGAAAATTAAGTGATCTTGACGTGTGATACATGTTAACAAATAAAGGATCAGAAGTTAAAAGAATATAGCAGAGTCTGCAAACAGTCTTGCATAAGAAAATGGACTTGATTGGCAATCTTGAAAGAATTTCAACCATAATTACCCTTGGCAGGTCACATTTTTCTAAGAGCTGTTATCATTGTCACTTCCTTCTCTCTCTGGTTTCTTTGCATAATATACCTTAATACATACAACATCATACACCTATTAATCAATAGACATCTAGTCACACTTGAATTCTAACATGTCTAACAGAATCAGCATAGGTTAAGGGATAGTATTAAATCGAATTTTAGAAATTAAATATTATTAATATATAAATTGAATATGCTAATTTTTTTTTGAATATTTATATTTGGATTTAAATTAAATCGGTGACTTGGGACACCAAAATCAATCTTATCCCAAGTGGCGACTCTAAAATAAATAAATAATACCAATTCAAATAATGCCACTTTAAATGGAAAAACTCCTTTTATATATTTACCCTTCGTGGTAGGTGTGTAAAAAAAAGGAGGTGTGACAATGTCTTCCTTACAAATCTTCATTCTCGGTTCCTATGCCTTTGGAATTTATTCAGCACCAATCACATATTTGTATCCGGTGCCAACTATTCGCTAACTCATCTTTTACCTGTTACCAGTTCCACGTGTCATTTCATCATTAATTCACATGTCGCTATCAATTTTACCCCATACACTCTTGTCTTTTAATTTTCTAAAAATAGATAAAGAATTTGTTACACATTATCTAACTCGTTATATGTAAGAATATCCAACCCCTGATTGAAACGACCCAAGGACATCTTTCACAATCCCGGTAGAGATGGTTCGCCAATAGACCGAGGGCTAAGTCATGTTCCAGATCATGAATATTTGGAATCCATATTATGCAAGCCAATTATTCCCTCAAAAAATCTTACTCTTCCTTATTATTTTTTCTTTTATTTATTACTTTTTTATTTTATAAAAAAAAGTTATAAGTAATTCAAAATACTAAATAATCTGCACTAAAATAATCGAAATAAAGTTTCAATAAATCTAACCACCATACTTCGTTTAATATTTAATGGAGATAAAACAAAAATTCTTTAATTACCCTTAAAAAGACTAAAATTGCTCATGAGTATATTAAAGAACAATTTTTGACCAACTTCAAACATGAGGGACCATTTTTTGGCATTTCTCAAAGTATTATCCACGTATACTAAACAAAAGAAAAAAGAAATCTCTTAAACCCTTCCCTAGCCCTCTTCCTTACCTTCAGACCAAACACCTTACTCTTCTTACTTTTTTGATTGGTCTTTAAACCCTTCTTAATTCTCCTCCCACTTTCTTGATACAACTCTCAGCCACTTCCGCTGTGCTTAATATTGTTAGCAGCTTCTGCTGTGTTGGGCCTGGCAAAGGTTAGTCCATGAGCTCGACTGTTTATTATATCTTCCATTTCCCCGCTGGAGTTTTATTTATTTCCTATACTTGTTTATTTATTTCTTGATATAGAGGGTGTCTCTTGGACAGTGTCTGTAAGTTTTCCTTGTGGGTTTTGTCTGAAGTGGAAAATATGAAAATTACCTATAGTTGTTGAAGCTCATTTTCTGCATAGAACAACCCGGAAAAACCTGCCTGCCCTTCGAATAGAGAACCTTTTTTTTTTATTAAAAAAAAAAAACCCTTTATTTAGAGAATCAGTGGAAATAATTCATAAGTTTCTCTTTCCCGCATTTAAGTTTGGTGATATGCTGAATAACTGAAAAGTTGGGCATTTTCTTATTCTGTAGTGAAGGTCATGCGTTATGCCACTTTCAGTTTTGGATGTTCATCAAATGAGAATTGCTATAGCAAAACCAAGAAGATAGCAGTTTTTCTTTCTCAAATTCCTAGGTATAGAAGATGGTACAACAGCAGTAGTGCTGGACTTTCTTCGAGATTTTCCTCAGCCGACACTCATCCAATTCTTCGATCCTGTGGTCTTCAGCATTCGTTCAAGAATTGGCAAGAATTGAGAAAGAATAAACTTACAGCTAGCACTCTTAGTCAAGCTGTTGGTTTTTTCCCTAAGCGCAGACCCCAACTCTGGTTGGAGAAAATCGGGGCGATTGAACCCTTCTCGGGTAATTTAGCTACGTGTTGGAGTAACATCAAAGAAGAGGAGGCTCTTGAGAGGTATAAGCTGATAACTGGAAATCCTGTCTCTTTTACTGATTTTCAGGTATATCGGGAAATGAAGAGAGAGGATGACTGGCTTGCAGCTTCCCCTGATGGCGTGGTTGACAAGTTTGTTTATCATTTGCCATCGAGAGGGGTTTTGGAGATCAAATGCCCTTTCTTCAAAGGCGATATGAGTGCTGCAACTCCTTGGAAAAGAATTCCGATCTTTTATGTTCCACAAGCACAGGGTTTAATGAAAATATTGGATCGAGATTGGATGGACTTTTATGTTTGGACCACCAAAGGAAGCAGTTTGTTTAGGTTGCATCGTGACGAAGAATATTGGAAGCTCTTGAAGATTGCACTTTCTGACTTCTGGTGGAAGCACGTTCAGCCAGCAAAGGAGTTGTACGAGAGATCACAGATCAAAAATCCCCTTGTCGAACTAGGCTTCTATAAGCCAGAACCTCAGCATGAATTGTTCCGGTCTATCATCTATGAAAGCAGGCGTGTGCTTGACAATTCCGTGTTGCTTATGCGTGAAATAGATGGAAAATTACAAAACTGAGATTCCTTTAGAAAGATTGCAGTGTTACTTATTCTATTAGCATACTTGAACTCCAAAATTAATCAAGATACAGTGGTTGGAAGATCACATGCATTGACATGGGCCAGTTGAGCAAATGAACTTGTTCAATAGCCAAAGTGGAGGCAGATGTTAGGACAAAGTTGGCACAAACTCTTATGGAGATAAGGTACATTTTGGGTTTGTTCTTTTTAATTTTTCTAAATCTTAATCTGCACTGTCAACTGTAACCTGGTTTCTCTTTGCATTTAAATTGGTCAGTCAAGTTGGAAATTGCTATTGTTGACCCAATGACAAACCTTTAAATAGGAGCTGGAAGCAGTGGTTGCAGAATGAGAGTCCCATGTGTTGGTATAAGTTGTTCTTTTATCTGTCAAATTGTTTTGTTGATTTTTCTTGTCTATCTTAATATTTATCATCATTCTAAACACCCTCTTTTGATCTGTAAATCATAATCTGCTAAACGATTCCCAAAAATGAGTTGAGTTTTACCTTTGTCAAAAAAGAAAAAAAGAGTTGAGCTTTACATGGTTTATTTTTTGTCTAAACTATCAGAAGGATAAAAAAAGGATATGTATTCCTGCTTGATGGAGCAATTATTTGCTTGCGACAAAATTCTATGCTTTTTCTTTTTCTTTGTCCCTTATTTTAGAGTGGTCGTGGTGGGTGTCATTCTTTGTAAGCACCCTAGCATAAATGATGAATTCCTTCAGTTGTTAAAATTCTTGGCTTTGCATGCCCTTTCAATTAATTTGATTCATTCACTGTGGTGTCTCACCCTCTTGTTTAAGTTACTTTGTACAGGATGTCTGTTGCTCTCCATTCTACTGAAGATGACAGTTCTGTGCAGTCATCTGTTATATTGCAGAGCATGCAAAAAATTATGCTGCACTTATGTATAAGTAACAAAGCTTTGTGAAGTGCTGCTCTTACTCCCCCAGCATCTGGCTGCATTCCTGGAGAAAGTCATTGAAGCTCAAGATTTGGTGCAGACACTGATTCAAAGTATTCAGATGCTGATGTTGATGACTATATGAGGTATGCTATTTACTAGATAACCATCTAAACATAAATCCTGTAGCCATTAGGTTGCATATATTTATAATCCCAAATTTTTCTCAATCATGTGGCAGGATCAAGTAATTAATCATTTAAACTCCATATTTCAGTTCTTGAAGTTCCTTTTAGGCAATTCACCAGACTTGTTGTGAGGCAAAATATTTATGTGGATCCATGTTCCAACTTCCAAGTAGTTCGAAATGCGTGGAATATTAAGTTGGATGAATAGAACTCGGACAACATTCAGAAAGAATAATACATTGTAACAGATTAGCCTTGAGCTGTATAGATAAGTAACAAAAATCTTTGCTTTTTTGAGGTTTAAAAGAAAGTACTAAGGTTTGAAACTCCTCTACATGACATTTCTGCTACTTTAGTTCCTCCAAGCATGTATGAGTTTTCTAACCTCTATGGCTCAGAAATAATTTTGCATGAAATGCACGCTTTTGAAAATTTTGAATAGTTAGTAGAGTTGATTAATCGCGCCATGATCTTTAGGTTCCGCTGTTAGCTTTAGATTTCACTATATAGTCTTTAGGCTATGGCAAATTTTTGAGTTCATGTGCTTTACATGGGCTTTAGTCTTTAGATACATACATCTTTCTTGAGTTTTGCATGTGGCATGTGAGGTGAGGTTTTGTTGAGTTCTTTTGTGTCAATTACGGTCTAGAACTTGCCCCAAGTGTGTTTCAAGGTGAAATCCTAGGTTGCTCTTGGTTTAGAAAATGATTTTTGGCTTTCTTTGGATTGCTTGTGCCTTAAATTGTCTACCCTTTGCGTGATTACTTTAGTCACCCCCTTGAGCCTTTAGCCTTTTCATTGGTAACCACATTACAAGCCTTTCCCCTTTTGTATTAACCTCTTTTGATGCTCCGACCTTCTTGAAGCTATAATTTAGGCTTTTAGCCTAAGTTTTGGGGAGGAAATGGGAAAAATGTATTGTGGTAGTTGAATGAAGTTGATTTGAAGGTAAAAGTGAAGACGAAGTGTGAATACAACAACAACAACTTTTTTTTTTTTTTTTTTTTGAAAAGGTAACAGATTCCAATATATTGATAAAATTTGTCCGTAGCACAAACATACAACAACAACAACTATGACCAATGAAATCTCACTAGTGGGTTCTGGGGAAGGTAGTGTGTAAGCAGACCTTACTCCTACTCCGAGGGGATAGAGAGGCAGTTTCCGAAAGACCTTCTGCTCATGAAGACGAAATGTGAATAAGAGTTGAAAAATATAAAACGGGAAAAAAGTAGCTTTGAAAAAACAAAAAAAAAGGATATAAAACAGAGAGAGAGAGTTGTGAAATAAAAGGGTTGACATGGTGATAAAGTCGAAAAGGGAGCATAAAGAGTGGAATTTTAAAAAGAAAAGTGTTTTGAAGTATTGATATTGTAGTGCTTAGGAAGGTTGTAGTCAGTCATTGGTTATTACTTATATTTAGAGGTGTTCAAACCAAACCGGAAAATCGCACCAAACCGAAATACCAAACCAAACTGATTAAAAAACCCGATTAGGTTTGGTTTGACTTGGTTTGATATTGAATATAAAAATCCGAACCAAACCGACATATAAATATATAAATTTTATTTATATTTTTAAGACTTTGTAGTGATTTTTCTTTAGAAAATGTAGAAATATTTAGGATCCTCTCATGTATTAACCTTGAAAGCGTAAATTAACGAAAAATTATTGTTAGACGATTAAGAAAATAACTATCATGTGTTACTAAAAAATTTCTCCCGTTAGAATATTTTACTAGATCATATGTTTGTCAATTTTTTCCATATTTACTAAACATATATTCACTTATCGAAGCTTTATCTATAATTTTAATTACGTAAGATTGAAATAATATTCATGTAACCAAAAAAACCCGACAAAACCGAAACAACCCAAACCGATATAATTGATTTGGATTGGTTTTGATAAAAACCGAATCAACCCGGTCCATGTACACCCCTACCTATATTAATGTCCTAGCTCTAACCAAAAGCCTACATTATATTCCAGCAAGTCCGAAATGATTTTGAACTAGGTAGACCTACATTAGTTGTGAAAATATCACATAGTGTGTGTGGGAACATCTCTTGTTTTTTGAGGTCACATGGAAACTCTGGTGTGATTGATGTTTCTTTCTCAATCAGAGACGCATGAACAAAGAAAGTGGCCTTGTGAATTAGAGGTAACTTTATAAGCTTTAGTGTCATGGCTTGACTTCTTGACTAGCTTGGTGCTTGTGTGTTGGTTTTGTAAAGTGAGATCTTTGGAAGTTGCCGAAGGTTCATGCGTTTGAGTATAATTTTTGGTGCCAACCGAAGTCTTAAGTTTCGTGCTTTTTGCTTCTTGGTTTGGTTGCTTTATTTGGACTGTTTACCTGAGTACTAGAGTTCTTGATAATTATTGCTTGTAGTTTGATTTGCTCGGGGACAAGCAAAAGTTTAAGTTTGGGGGAGTTGATAAGTTTGCCTTTTAGCTAACTTCTTCTACGATTTGTGTAGATTTATGGCCCAATTATGCAGTAGATGATATTTGTGTAATAAGGAGGAGAGCAGCAGCCATCTTTTTCTAACTGCATAGTAGCTAGACCACTGTTGAACTCTTTTTTCAACTTGTTCAATCTGTCATTTGTTAGCCAAAAAAGTGAAGGAAGTGCTGAACAGCTAGGGCAGTGAAGGGATCAGTAAATCACTGAAAAGAATATGGAACACGGTGCCTGCTTGCATGTGTTGGATCTTGTGGGGAGAAATGAATTTCAGGTGTTTTGAAGGAAAAGCGAACCCTCTACAGTTTTTAAAGTTCAGATGTCTATGGTTTTTGGCTTTTTGGGTGTAGCGTACAAGATTGTAAAGGATGAAAGCATGCTAGACTACATCAATTCACTATACGAATATGTTTTTTTTTCCTCTGTACAGATGGATTCCTCTCTTTTTGTTTTTGTATAAGGGGATCCCGGAACATATTCCACAAACACTGTCTTCATGTTTGGTTGCTGACATTTAAAAAATCTTTACCTGATTAAAAAAAGTTGTTTCAGTCAGTTTCATGGTCATTCTGAACTCTGATCTCGATCTCTAATTCAGATCTCACAGATAATTCCAAAACAATAAAGAGCTTTAGTTGTGGTTTCTTCTTCTCTCTGAAATCTCGTAAGGTGAAAAAAAGGAATATATTTTTCTGCTAGATGAAGCATGCTTAAAGACCTTTTTAATGTGTAACTTGTTTTTTATTAGTGCTGTGGGCACTGGGCACTCAGCATCCTGCATCAATTGACTGCAGTGCTCATGGAAGCCGAAGATTTTGCAGATTCTAGTAGCGATACGGATTCAGATTATTCAGATGCTGATGTAGATGTCCGAATGAGGTATGCTATTTACTCAATCACCACCTAAACACTAAATCCTGCAGTCATTTGTTTGCATATTTTTAGGAGTTAATCCCAAATTTTTTGTCAATTACTTTTCGGGTAATCAAATTCTGCTATATAGAAGAGCCCTAAAGCAAGCAGGAGACTGTCGACATCCCTGCTTGCCGACCAAGGGCTGTTTGGTCAGTTTACTCCAGCTGTATATTGAATTGTCTATTCTGACCCTTATGGGTGTTACTGAATGCTGATTAGAATAGGGATTCTATGGTCAGTTTAACCAATCTCACCTAGCAGTCACTGCTACAGATGTTGCCTTTATGCATTTTCTCACTCTTCCCTTTCTAAATTTTTCTTCCTTCAGTTATACAAGTTTCATTCCGTTTCCTTTGTCGATTTGTACCACCTTTGTGTTCATCACTTAAATTCATCTGTTGTTGGAGTTTTAGCTGAATTTCTCTGCCACCCAAACTCTCCACAGCGTCTAACCACAAATTAAAACTGATATCTTCTTCTCCAGTTCTATTTCCTCCATTAGCTAGAGGAATATCTTATATTTTTATCTTAAGGAACTGAATTATCGATTTATGAAAATGGAGTTGGTGGTGATATCTAAGCCTCTGAATACTTCGACAACTTCGTCAATTTGGTATAAAAAGCAAGAATTGCAAGTCAACTGCTTGACAATGTTGTGGGTAACTCATATTGTAAGGTCACGAATGAACCTTATAAATCTCACGTTCCTAAAGAAAACTATAAGAGTTTTTGTTGTTGCCTAACGTTTTGGCATACTATAGAAACTTATTTAATCAGTTAATTGAAACAATCTAATCTAGCTTTGACAGTTTTCATCGTATCTTCTATTTTTGCGCAATTCTAAAATACATTTGATTTTATTCCGGAGAATAATATAAATCTTATGTTCTTATATTTTATTTTAGAGTGTTATGCGCATATTTATAACTAGTAGGGTTAGCCCGGGCAACGCCCGGGCCCAAGATGAACAACCTAGATCTTGATAATAATTTCTTCCTTGTGAGAGTAAATTTGTTAGTACCAAGCTAAGCTTGCATATTATTTGTATAGGTATGCGGTTGTGATGTTACTGTTAGATTAGAGTTACAATGAAACACTTTGAAGTTTTGGAGTATATATAGTGGGAGCTACTTGGATTTACCATGTTATTCAACAAGTTAGTTTGCATAGGTAACAATATATAGTTCATAAAAATCTACGTAGTTATTTTTACAAAATGTGGAAGATTGTACTGCAGATGAAGCAAACAATGAAGTATCACATAACAGCTTCTGTAGGATCTTATTAAATATGGTGCATACACTTAGATTCTTTCTCATAACAACAAATTATCCTTTTACTATCATTGTACTTGACCAAACCATCACTGCATTTCAAATAAACATACACATAAAAAATTATTGGTTGAGAAAAGAGTTACTGGAGCCAGTTCAATCTGCTTCATGCACAAATATAGCAGCAGTTTCTGCATGTCCCTCTGCCCTCCCCTTAGCCTTCCCGTTTGAACACACAATTTTTAACTAAGTTGCTACTTATAGAGGATCAGAAATTGTAGTTTCGAACCTTTTTGGAAACTTGAAAATTTTTTAGGCTCTCTATCCTCCCAAGGTAGGGGTAAAGTCTGAGTACAAACTACCCTTCTCAGATCCCACGGTGTGGGAGTATACTGAGTTGTTATTATTGTTATTGTTGTTGAGTTACAACATTAATGAAATTTAGACTCTCTTACCTTTTCTTACTCCCTACCAAGCTAACAAACAAAGGTTCCCCATGTCATATTTAATTGAGTATAAGAGGATCAATAGATGATACTCTTAGGTTCAAGGATTCAAATACTTTTCTCCTTCTCTGGTGCCAAATAGGTTTCCAGGAAAACGGAGAAGAACAATTAACATGCTGATAACTATGTAAGAACTTTCTTTTGTAGCGTCAACCATCAAATAACACTAAATAAAGACATAATCTAGTGTATTAAGGTTCACCAAATAGCCAAATTAGAGAAGATGCTAGAAATAAGTGAAGTCCCTCGATCCAATAAATTACTTAGTCCAACTCCTTAAGTAATCAGAGAATGGATTGAAAATTCAACTTCTACAACTAAAATCCCAACAGATTCCCATCTGAAAAAAATCAGAGATAAAATAGAATTCTTTTCCAAAGCTATCAACAACGAAGTATTTCATAAAATTAGAGGTAAAACAGATTTCTCTTTCAAAGCTAAAAGCATAAAGAGTGGGTATTTTACGGGAGTAAATTATTGACTAATTTCCAACGGTAAAGCTACCTTGAAACCTAAAGGAGAAAATTGATTCACAAACCTTAGAAGCTCGAACAAAACCCAACCTCAGTTTGTTTTGAGATTTCTGAAACGAATCTTAAGACCAAACTGAAGAAAAGATTGCCACTCAAGCCAAGCCAAAACGACAAAGATCTGATCTTTTTGCAGAAGAAGAAAAAGTAGAACAGAAAGTATAAATAAAAAGAAATGTTGAAGTGATTGGAATAAACCTGCTCTTTGTGGTAGATGTGAATCGAAAAAGGCTAACTTCTCTAAATTCGTTGAATTAACAAGTGAGGTCTGCTGGATTTTGGGGCAATGGATGCTCAACTTGGAAGTGGATGCTTGTAACGTTGAATGCGTTTTTAGCTTTGAGAAATCGGGAGTGTTCGGAGACGGCGGAAAGAGTGAGCAACTAATAAGGTTGAGCTGTAAAATAATGAAATTACAAGAATACCCCATACCAATTAGGAAATTCAAGGGAACACACACGTTGACGGAGAGGTGTCTGTGTTCCCTTTTCTAATAAGTAGGAATGTTGAAACACCACCTTTAGTTTTCCAGCACCAAATATATTTCACTGTATCTTTCTATTGGCACAATATTCTCTTTTGTCTAATTTAAGTTACTGCATCATTACTTACATTTAACTTATATAAGGTTCAGTTACAGTTAGAGTTAATTTATATGCAAGATGTTGTTCTAAAGGTTGCATAAACGTTTCTACTGAGATTAAGATGGGTTTATTGGTAGTTTCTGTTGAAGTATTTTTCGGTTCATTTAATGTTTAGCAATTACTGCAATTTGTAGAGTCTTTGATGCCTGGATATTATGAAAAAACTTAAATCTATGTTGATCAAACTCCAAGAGCTACTTTTTCTTTTAATTCCAAGATTATTGAGAGGGCTAAAGTCTTTCGCAATTGCTTTTGTACTTGCTTTTGGAATTCTTTGCTAAAATCACATTACGCTTTAGCTACATTTGGATGTAATAAAGAAAACAGAAAGAGTGAGTGAGGCAGAGACTGGGATAAGTAGTATTACGGTTCTGCTGTATGAAAAGAACTATAAATATTCAGAAAGCCCACGGTCAATATGTTTTATTTGTATTGCAAGGTTAAAGAGAAAAGTTTCAACAAGCTTTAAACTTTTTTGACGTGAGTTGCTCATTTCATGCATTATATTGATGTTGTGATTGTTGGATAGAGATAGCTGAAGACCACCAGGGTGCAACTCCATCTTTTGTCGTTTGGATGAGAAAGTCAATTATGTCAGGATAAAGAATGAACCTTAGGTAATTCAAAATTTCAGCACCATCTTTAGGATAAGCGAGGTATTTGTTGCTGATATTTCTACATTGAATACATATCAGGGGATAAAAGAAGCTGGCAAATTTTAGGTTTGTTGTTAATGCATAGATGATCTGAATACATATCAGGGGATAAAAGAAGCTGGCAAATTTTAGGTTTGTTGTTAATGCATAGATGATCTGAAATACTTTTTAAGCCTCCATAGACCATTAGTGTTAGATCCTTTTGAAAAGCGTCTTTTGAATAATACCTTCTGACAAGGGCTAAATCATGATCCAATTCTTAATTTGTACTTTGCTGAAGCATTCTGGATTTTAGACAAGAAAGTTTCCACAAAGAGGAATTATAAGCATTCAAGAACAACATGTAAATAACCTCTGTAGCCATGCTTAGGGAAGGAAATTCATCAAGAGTTCACCTTTCGAGATACCATTTAAGTTGTTTCCTTTTGGAATCAAGTGAAAGTTAACACTTTGATGCATACGATGTACTCATTTTCGATGAAACTTTGAAATAGATAGAACTAATATTGTTCTATCTATAGTATATTAGATGCACACTGATAAGTTGGTAGAAGCAATTATGTTTTCTCGAGGAACGTTATTGAATGCTTAGAAGTCCACAAATATTCTCAAAAAATTTTCTATCTTTCTTATATACAATAGGATGTCTAGAAGAGGGAGAAAAAGATACTTTAACAGTAAAAGCTACTAATTATATCTATTGTGCTGGAGTAGTATCTTGAATTTTTGACCAAAAATATTTTTAGTTTACAGTGGTGATCGCCGGGTAATACATGAACTAATCAGATTGGTTGATTTAGAGAAGAGAGGCTAGGAACCTTTGTTTTAGGAGTGAGTGAAATATAAAATGGTCGAAAATGTCTACTACTATATTGTTAATAGTTTCCAGGATTAGCTGTTTAAAAGAGAATTTATTTAGCTTAAGAGTTTCATATTAGTACTAACCTTCCGTCTTGAAGTCTTCTTCTGAATAAACATCTTGGAGCCCGACCATTTTGTGACTGACTACTAAAAGGAGTTGCCGGTAGACTGTTAATATTGGACAACTTTCTACACCAAATAGCAGACCAAAACTTAATTCTGTTGGTACCATTGTATATACAGTATGTTGCAAAAGTATCTCCCCTCTTATTAACTATACATTCCAAATGATGTACTATAAGTCTATAACTGAGTCTAGCTTATTTAAGTTTTCAGGTTTACTTTCTCATGTTTGTATTTACGTAGCTTATTTAAGTCTGCTATTTTACTTCCTAATTTTGTATCTGTTGCGCATGACCTTCCCACAAATATGGTACTTAATTTTTCTGCGTTTCTTGGGATTAATCGCTTTCAATTAGGAGTGGCAAACATGCAGGTCGGGTCGGATATGGTTCGGGTCGAAATCAAGTATTGAAAAAATGGATCAATTATCCGACCTGACTTGTATTTAATACGGATAAAAAATAGGTTAACCGGCCGATAGTATGAGTTACCCATATTATCCATCACTTCTTGTATGTAATTACTTTTTGGGAAAATCCTCTTGATATTAGAATCAAATGTTTGGATTTGGGGGAACACAAACAGCTACGTATAAGCTGAGCCGTTCATCCTCGGGACAAGCTCTACTTGATACTTTTCTCGAACTGAATAGTCGTGAGTCGTGATGGTTATATTTAGCCTTACAGAATTTTCACATATTTCTTTATGATTTTTGTCTTAACATTTATTACTTTTTGTGTTGATATACCTATTAATTTCAATATTTTCAATTGTTTCTGCAGGTGAGAGTAAAATTGCCAAGGAGGGATCAAATGATCAATCGCCTTGACTTGACAAATAAGAAATTACTGTTGTAACGGAATAGATGCAAAGAAATATGGAGAAACTTCAGGATAGCATGAATAGCATAAAAGCAGCAACATGAAGTGTCAGCTAAGTGCGCCAATGGATTGGATTCCCTTGAGTTCTTAGATAAGGCTATCAAGAGTTCAATGCCTGCAAAATGTTCGACTACTGTAATTTTTATGTCATTTGCACTGCATCTGAATGATACATGTATTAACATCCATATTAAAGTTTATTAACGTTATGCTCAAGTGTTTGGTGACTTAACACCATATAGCAACTCGATCAAAGATCTTATTAGTATTTATCTGCTCGACGTATCTCAAGAATTAGTGATAACTACAAATTCTGGTACTATCTTTTTTCGATATCCAAATTGTTGCGGAAGCCAAATGTATATAGTGTGAATGAGTCACAACTACTACACCAAAAATTATGGCAGCCACCAAATAATAAATAAGACAATAAAGCAACAATAAAAGTAACACCAGAATTTACGAGGTTTGGCTAATTTTGCCTACTCTTTGGATACAACCAATATTTTATTCCACTCCAAAATACAAGTCAAATAATACTAAAGAGAGAAGATACAAATGCTATAAGAAGGCAAATGAGTGGTGTGTTTAAATCCTAAACATTAGGCCTTCTTTTATAGGGGGAAAATCCCCCAAACTTCACTTCTACCCACCGATGTGAGACAAATGATTTGCCAATTTCAACAAATCTCCACATTGGCAAAAATTCCACATCTTCAATTTTCTCTCTATAACAAATTTTGGTTGTGTCTTCATCTTCAATCTTCAGTGTTCAACAATGTTGATCAAATCCAAACAATGTTGAAACTTGATCGCAGTCACCACCTTTGTCAGCATATCAACAGGATTCTCCGTAGTATGAATTTTCTTCACCGTAATTCCACCTTCTTCTATGATTTCTCGTACGAAGTGATACCGAACATCAATGTGCTTTGTCCTTGCATGATAAACTTGGTTCTTCGCTAATTGAATAGCACTTTGACTATCACAAAAAGTTGTGATACCCTTTTGTTCAACACCAAGCTCCTTTAGCAATCCTTGAAGCCAAATTGCCTCCTTCACAGCCTCTGTAATAGCCATGTACTCTGCCTCTGTTGTAGACAAAGCAACTTTTGATTGCAAAGTAGACTTCCAACTAACTCGTGCCTTTGCAAAAGTAAACACATAACAAGTAGTTGATCTTCGTTTGTCGAGATCACCCGCAAAATTCGAGTCACAATATCCAACTACACATTGATTGTCTTCCTGCTCAAAAATTAACCCGACATCTACAGTATTATGAATATACCGCAAAATCCACTTCACAGCTTGCCAATGCTCCTTTCCTGGATTATGCATATATCTGCTAATAACTCAAACAGCTTGTGAAATGTCAGGTCTCGTACAGACCATTGCATACATCAAGCTACCAACAGCATTTGCGTATGGTACCTTTGACATATACTCTTGTTCAGTTTCATCCAATGGTGACATATTAGTACTTAGCTTAAAATGTGGAGCAAGTGGAGTACTAACCTGGCTTAGTCTTGTCATCTATGCCAAAACGTTGTAGTACTCTCTTCAAATATTCTTTATGAGATAAACAGAGTTTCTTTGAACGTCTATCTCTTATTATCTCCATGCCAAGAATTTTCTTCGCCTCACCCAGATCCTTCATCTCGAACTCCTTCTTCAGTTGAATGTTCAACTTATCAATTTCTTCGAATTCTTGGAAGCTATCAACATATCATCAACATATATGAGAGATATATAAAGGAACCATCTTTAAGCCTGCGCAAATACACACAATGATCGTATTTGCTTCTCTTGTACCCTTGCTGCAACATAAACTTGTCAAATCGCTTGAACCATTGTCTAGAAGATTGTTTCAATCCATACAATAATTTTTCAAGTTTGCACACCATGTTTTCCTTTCCAGCAACTTTGAATCCTTCTGGCTGAGTCATGTAGATTTCCTCCTCCAAGTTTTCATGTAAAAACGCAGTTTTTACATCCATTTGAACTAGTTCGAAATCCAATTGTGCTACCAAAGCCAACATAATTCGGGAGGAATGTTTTACAACTGGAGAAAATACTTCATTGTAATCAATTCCCTCCTTTTGAGCATATCATTTGGCCACCAATCTTGCTTTATAGCGAACATCTACTTGGTTAGGAAATACTTCTTTGCAAATACCCATTTGCACCCAATTGCTTTCTTTCCCTTCGGGAGATTGGCCAATCTCCATGTATGATTCTGATGAAGGGACTGTATTTCATCATTCATGGCGATCCTCCACTTATCTTCTTCTGAACTTTGGACTGCGTCTTTATAAGTGGTAGGAACATCATCAACTACAATTGTGGTTGCACAAGCAACTGTCTCTATGAGATGAACATGTTTCGTTATTTTCCTTTTTGGCCTGCTGGTTGCTATTGATTCAAGTTGTTGTTGAGATTCCTGAGTTGGAATCTCCTCTACTGGCTCTCCTTCTAGAGGATAATCTTCATTTGTTTCATCATCTGCTTCTTGTGTAGGAAAAATAAATTTTTCCTCAAACTCCACCTGCTTAGAAGCACCATCATCTTGTTTGATATCTTCATTTGTTACCTTGTTTACCATAGCAGATTCATCGAAGGTAACATCCCTGCTGAATATTACTTTCTTTGTCATAGGACACCATAAGCGATATCCTTTGACTCCAGAAGTAATCCCCATAAAAATAGTCTTCTTTGCCCTTTGATCCAATTTTGACTTTGTCACATGATAATATGCAGTTGAGCCAAACACGTGCAAAGAGTCGTAATATACAGTAGGCTTTCCATACCATTTTTCAAATGGTGTCTTGCCATCAATAGCAGCAGATGGTAAGCGATTAATGAGGTGGCATGCATATGTAATTGCCTCAGCCCAAAATTCTTTGCCCAAACGAGCATTGGACAACATACACTGTACCTTCCCCAGCAAGGTCCGGTTCATGCGTTCTGCCACTCCATTTTGTTGTGGTGTATGTCTGACAGTGAAGTGTCGGACGATGCCATCATTTTTACAGACCTTATTAAAATGATCATTTTTGTATTCACCTCCATTGTCTGTGCGAATACACTTGATCCTCCTACCCGTTTGATTCTCCACCATCGTCTTCCATTTGAGAAAAATTTCCAGCACTTCATCTTTGCTCTTCATTATATACACCCATACGCTTCGGAAAAAATCATCAACAAAGGTTACAAAATAGTGCATCCCACCCAATGAAGGTGTTTTGGAAGGACCCCAAACATCTGAGTGTACATAATTCAAAATGCCTTTAGTATTATGGATTGATGTACCAAATTTAACCCTTGTCTGTTTCCCTTTGACACAATGCTCGCAAAACTCCAAATAAGGTGGCATGCATATGTAATTGCCTCAGCCCAAAATTCTTTGCCCAAGCCAGCATTGGACAACATACACCGTACCTTCTCCAGCAAGGTCCGGTTCATGCGTTATGCCACTCCATTTTGTTGTGGTGTATGTCTGACAGTGAAGTGTCGGACGATGCCATCATTTTCACAGACTTTATTGAAATGATCATTTTTGTATTCACCTCTATTGTCTGTGCGAATACACTTGATCCTCCTGCCCGTTTGATTCTCCACCATCGTCTTCCATTTGAGAAAAATTCCCAGCACTTCATCTTTGCTCTTCATTGTATACACTCGTACTATTCGGGAAAAATCATCAACAAAGGTTACAAAATAGTGCTTCATACCCAATGAAGGTGTTTTGGAAGGACCCCAAACATCAGAGTATACATAATCCAAAATGCCTTTAGTATTATGGATTGCTGTACCAAATTTAACCCTTTTCTGTTTCCCTTTGACACAATGTTCGCAAAACTCAAAATAATGTGGCATGCATATGTAATTGCCTCAGCCCAAAATTCTTTGCCCAAGCCAGCATTGGACAACATACACCGTACCTTCTCCAGCAAGGTCCGGTTCATGCGTTCTGCCACTCCATTTTGTTGTGGTGTATGTCTGACAGTGAAGTGTCGGACGATGCCATCATTTTCACAGACCTTATTGAAATGATCATTTTTGTATTCACCTCCATTGTCTGTGCGAATACACTTGATCCTCCTACCCGTTTGATTCTCCACCATCGTCTTCTATTTGAGAAAAATTCCCAGCACTTCATCTTTACTCTTCATTGTATACACCCACACTCTTCGGAAAAAATCATCAACAAAGGTTACAAAATAGTGCTTCCCACCCAATGAAGGTGTTTTGGAAGGACCCCAAACATCAGAGTGTACATAATCCAAAATGCCTTTAGTATTATGGATTGTTGTACCAAATTTAACCCTTGTCTGTTTCCCTTTGACACAATGCTCGCAAAACTCCAAATTGCAAGCCTTTACCCCTTTCAACAATCCTTGATCTGATAGAGTTTTCAAGGATTTTCCTCCAGCATGTCCCAAGCGCATGTGCCATAGCCTGGTTGCTTCTGCATCTTTGTTGTCACTGGACGTCACTGTCGCTATCCCAATAACTGTACTACCGAGATAACAGTACATGTTATTGTTCTTCCTATTGGCCTTCATTACCACTAGTGCACCGGAGCATACTCTCATCACTCCATTTTCTGCAATAATTTTGAACCCTTTTGATTCCAGCGCTCCCACAGAGATGAGATTTTTCTTTAAACCCGGTACATATCGAACATCTGTTAATGTTCTGATCATTCTATCGTGGTTCCTTAATCGTATTGAACCAATTCCATATGAGGTAAGAGGGTTGTTATCCGCTGTTTGGACGACTCCATATTCTCCTTCTTGGAAGTCCACGAACCAATCCATGTTCGGACACATATGATAGCTACAAGCCGAGTCCACAACTATATGTCTGATGACGTTGACGGCTCCGTTGTAACTAATGAGAAATCTGAATCATCGCAATCAGCTACATTTAAATCCATAATGGCCTTTCCATTGTTATGTTTGGCCTTATTATTCAACTTCGGACAGTCTTTCTTCTAGTGCCCCTTTTCTCGACAAAAGGCACATTCATCTTTGCTGGGTTTAGATCTTGACTTAGATCTTCCTTTTCTTGTCCTCATTTGATTTTGAGGACGACCCCTCACGAACAGTGTTTCTTCTTCTCCGCCCTTCTGTTTTTCTCGCTTTCTTTGTTCATAGCTTATACAAAGCCGAACAAACTTCTCCGAGAGAAACTTCGTCATTTCCATGGAGTAGAGTAGTTTCAAGGTGCTCGTACTCGTCAGGAAGTGACGCCAACAACATCAAGGCCAAGTCACCATCATCATAAGTTGTATCCATATTTTGCAAATCGGTGACCAACTTAGTGAAACTTGTGATATGTGCATTCATCATGGTACCAGGAACATAGGTGAAGTGAAACAGTCTTTTCTTCATGTACAATTTATTTTGACTATTTTTCTTCAAAAAATTTATCCTCCGGTGCTTCCATAATTTACTTGCAGAAGTTTCCTTTGTGTATGGATATTTTTGCTCTCTAGCAAGGTAGGATCGAATGGTACCGCAAGCAACACGGTTGATAATTCTCCAATCTTCTTCTCCAATAGCATCTGATCTCTTTTCTTCAATGGCCGGATCTAGCCCTTGCTGAAAAATGACATCTAGAACCTCGCCTTGCCACATCCCAAAATGTCCGGACCCGTCAAAAATTTCTACCGCAAATTTCGCATTTGACACAATTCTTGTCATAAGCGAAGATGCCAATGATGACGTATTGCTGACACTTGATGTAGATTCTTCTTGTTTATTGTCTCCCATATTTGACATAAATATTATTTAATAGCTGACGACACAAATCAAGATTATTTCCTTTCTGATGTGGAAGATCAGACTAAGCTGCAACCACAGAGCATACCGAGAAAGAACCTTGACTCAGTTACCAAGATAAATCTTTTCTGATGTGGAAGATGAGAGTATGCTCCATTGTGCATTTTGGTTCTAGTTGGAACTATATTGAGATTGTTGCGGAAGCCAAATGTATATAGTGTGAATGAGTCACAACTACTATACCAAAAATTATGGCAGCCACCAAATAATAAATAAGACAATAAAGCAACAATAAAAGGAACACTAGAATTTACGAGGTTCGGCTAATTTTGCCTACTCCTCGGACACAACCAATATTTTATTTCACTCCAAAATATAAGTGAAATAATACTAAAGAGAGAAGATACAAATGCCTTAAGAAGATAAGAAGGCAAATGAGAGGTGTGTTTAAATCCTAAAACATTATGTCTTCTTTTATATGGGGGAAATCCCCCAACTTCACTTCTACCCACCGATGTGGGACAAATGATTTGCCAATTTCAACACAAATTATATCATGGATAAAGTTTCGTTAGAAATGCAATCATTATATCAAGCCTTATTTCCCCTCTACCATAAAATTTAAACGAAAGGTATAAATAATTGAGAACGAACATATATTTCCGTAATTAACTTACTTTCATAGTATCACCAACTCAATATTTGTAGGTACTAGGCACTCTACTTTCATGGAGCTTAGCAAAATTTCTTGACATTTGCTTCTTTTCTATTTTCGAAAGTTCCAAAGAGACAGCAGTACTGTCATTTTGAAAACCACGATTGACAATGATTTTCTCGAGTGCATCAGAGGTAGTTCAATATTATATGTGGCCTAAAGAAAATTTAAAAAGAGACCTCAAAAGACATTCGAGGTTAAAAAATACTTTTTTCATATCTAATTCTTTAATAATTTCATTAGCTTAAGATTGAAAAAATAATCTAAAAAGCACTTAAAGAATAGGATAAGATTATACAAAATTAATTCAAGTTGAAGTGAGTTAGACAAAAATTAAGAAATTTAGCTCATCCACCATGCATGAGGTAACAAAAAATAGGAAGTAAATGCAAATTTAATAATCTACAACTTTTAGTACAATATTTAAAAATTGACAACAAATAATTTATTTAGCACTAATAATAAATACATAATTATTTATACTATATATAATTTGAAAAAATTTGGGGCCTTAATTTTTTTGGGGGGCCTAAAGAGTTGAGTCGCCACCGGAGCGCATTGATGTGATTTTTAGTTTAAATTTTAACTGTCTGTCAAAATAAAATAAATTATAATCTGAAGTGTTGGGCCCGTGCTTGCACGGGCTAATTCCATCTAGTCATTTAGATAAATGCTTAATCTCAGGTGTGTTGCTCGACCATGTAACTCTTGATGTCTTTTTTTTATAAGGTAAATTGTATTAATCAAAAGGGAGAGAACTCCCGTATACAGGAAGTATACCAAATAGTAGAGAATTTACATCAGAACACGATTCTCTATAAAAGACGCACAATCTTCTATACAAGTAGGGGCTATATGAGTGCACAAAGAAATGATCAAAGATAAAAGACTATTCTTAAGATGTGAAAAGGGATACTCAATCCCCTCAAAAGCTCCCCTATTTCTCTCCCCCAAACTATCCACATGAGAGCTAACGGTGCGAACTTCCACGCCCTTTGCTTTCTTCTTCGACGAAAACCGGCCCAGCTATATAATATTTCCTTTACGGTGCTTGGCATCACCCATTGAACACCAAAAAGATTCAGGATTGCTCACCACAAAGCCGAGGACGCAGGGCAAATGCAACAAAAGATGATCAACTTCTTCCCCTAAGCTACACATGTAGCACCAACTAACAAGTGTAATTTCTCTCTTTCGTAGATTTTTAGCAGTCAATCTCTCCCCTCGCCGCTAGCCATGAAAAAAAGTACACCTTCATAGACGCATTAGGAATCCAAATCGAGGAGTATGGAAAAGTGGCCTCCTATTTCACCAACATACTTTGGTAAAAGGACTTTATGGTGAACAAACCATCGCCACGCAAACCCCATCTCCAAGAATCATAAGATGGCTGGGCATGTCTTGCCCATATAGCAATGTTAACAAATCTTGGAGCTCCGCAATCTCCCAATCTTGCATGTTCCTTCTAAATGAGAGGTCTTGTACTAACCCCCCCCCCCCCTTCATGCTCGAAACGGTCAGACCATGATTTCTTCTGGTTTGAAACTTTGAAGATGTGGGGGAAGGAGACCCTCAGAGTATCCTCTTCACACTACCTATGATTCCAAAAGTTGATCCTCCTTCCATCTCCCACTCTATAAGTGATGTTGCCACTGCAAGGCTTCCCAATTCTTCATGATGCTCCTCCACATGCCACACCCGAAAGGTGCTGTGATTGTCTTGGTCCTCCAACCCCCTCCTATGGAATCGTACTTTTCTACTTTGGCCTCCCTCCATAAAGCATGCTCTTCTATCCCGAATCTCCATAGCCATTTCCCCAACAAAACTCTGTTGAATACCCTAAGATCTTTTACTCCTAGTCCACCCACTTCTTTGGGGAAGTGACTGTCTACCAGTTTACTAGATGAAACTTTCTAGTTCTATCTGCTGCATTCCAACGAAAATTCCTTTGAAGCCGCTCCATTTTTTCGCATCACAGGAGCTTGCAACAGGGACAAGTAATAGGTGGGCATACTCGATAAAGTGCTTTAATAAGCACTTCCTTACCGCCTTTTGACAAGTACTGTTTCTGCCAGCCTGCTAAACTTTTTTCAAGCCTTTCGATCACTGGATTCCAAACCGTAGTATCCTTATGCAAAGCACTTAATGGGAGACCCAGTGGGAAGGGAGCCCAATATAACTCTTGATGTCTTATCCTCGCTAATCACCCTTCCTTGATTCCCTAGCTAGGATGGATCTGATTTATTGGTCTCACATACCAGCATATGTTCAGATGTCAATATTTAAAGATCGTGTGAGTTGTGACTTCTGTTTATGAGCAAACTCGTGATGTTTTTTTATCTAGATAGCTGGTGATGATTAATTTGTTTGTCATGTGATGTTCACTCTACTACTATATGTGAAGCGTCAAAAGATTCAACACAATTTACGTGGTGTTATGTGTTTATAGTCACTTGTATTCTTGTGGCTTTTCTTAAAATATTTACCTTTTTGGCTTTTATTTAAAAATATCTAGTTCAGTAACAAATAATATTTTCCCCTTTTGTTTTTGTTGAAAGAGAAAGCATCAAAAGGCTACCATTTGGTTTGGAAATTCTTTCAAGGACAATTGTGTATGGGTTAAAAACATATTTTTCAGTTTTCAGAAATTATTTCAAGAAGTGTGTGGCTTAAACTTCCTGTTGGATTTGCAAAAGCTCAATTCTTTAACCAACAGGTGGGTGTTATGTCTAGTTCTTTTAAGGCGGAATCCATATATGGCTACTCAAACTTGTCCAATATTTTCATCTAGCTATCTCATCTGAAGCTAATTCCTATTAGATACTCCAACTTTATTGAATATGTGCCTATTAAACACAAAAGGCTAATCAGTTAAAAAAATATATGGTGCGTGTATTTCACACGCATTGACGTGGAAAAAATTATCAAATGATAAAGAGCCATATGTGGCTTTTGACTTTAATAAAGTTTTTAAAACTTTTTAGCAAGAAAAAGAAAAAACTATTTAAAAAGAAAAAGAAATTCCTACCCAACCCCTCTGCCGTCGCAGACGCCACAAGCCCTCTACGTTGCAGCAAGTCATGTTCCCCATCCTCCCTTTCTTCTTCCCCCACCCAATACCCTCATTTTCTTCTTCTTTTTCACAAAATCGCTTTCTTCTTTCCCCCACTCACTCTCTTTAAAGGAATTTTGGTGGTGATTTAAGGAGGAGATATGATGGTGCGCTTATGGTGGTGATTTGAAGAGACAGAATATGGATGATGGTTATAGGTGTTTGTGGCGATCGGATTTCGTCGACGGTTGGATTTCTTGTTGTGGCAGCGGTAACGGAGCATTGAAATGGTGTGGTTGTGTGGGTTGTTTGAGGTGAGGAGTGAGCTAATGGAGGGGTTCGTTGGTGACATTATTTGGTGGAGATGAAGGAAGATTTTTTTGGAAAAAAAGGGTTCTTCGACGGCTCACGAGGTTCTCATGGTGGCCGGAGTGTGGGATTCTATAAGAAGATGGTAGTAGCTTTAGGGCAAGATGATGGCGGCATAAAGTTAATCCATGATGAAAGGGAGATGGATTGTGACAATGATGTGGCGGAGATGGATGATGTTCGTCTGCTGCCAAGGTGGTAGGACATTTCTGGTGGTGGCAATGGCAAAGCAATGGTGGTTTTCGATAAAGGATTTTTGTTTAAAAAGAAAAAGTAGGATGTTTGAACTTCTCACGCGTTTAAGAAAAGTTTGAAATACAGTTTTTGTCATGTCAGCCTTTTGTGTCTAATAGGCACATATTAAATAAGGTTGGAGTATCTAACAGGAAGAAGCATTAGTTGAGGTAGCTAGACGAAAATATTGGACAAGTTTAAGTAGCCATATATGTATTCTACCTTTTAATGATTCTCAGTTACAAGTATTATTATTTGGCCTCAAATTTTGCCTTGAAGTAGTCGGGCAGTGTGTAATTGCCTTGATAATGAGATCACTGATTTACTGATGGAATCAGATTTATTTGGTACATGGTAAGGACTTCGTGGAGATTGAAGCATAATGCCAACCCATTCAAGAGATGATGGAGCTGATTAATGCCACTTAAACCATACTTTAATGCCACTTAAACCATACTTTTCGAGAGGGGAACCAAACTGCTGACAGTTTTTGATCAACATGACAACAAACATGGTGAAACAAAAAAAAAATGGAAGGAAAAACTACAGGGAACTGCTAGCAGATATTATCGACAAGCAACAAGTACCTTCTTTTTGAGTTAAGAAATAATGCAACAAGGTGCCGATCCTAAGTGAATGAAGTATATAAATA
This sequence comes from Nicotiana noctiflora, assembly GCA_032618575.1. NCBI lineage: Eukaryota > Viridiplantae > Streptophyta > Magnoliopsida > Solanales > Solanaceae > Nicotiana > Nicotiana noctiflora. Next base: position 26,100 of record JASVEL010011002.1, read on the forward strand.
GCATCAGAGATTCAGTTTGTGAAGGAAAAATCTCACTTTTGTTGTAACACACATGGAAATAGGACACTTAGGACCCATTTGGTTGGGGCTGTGGAAAGAATTGGTCATGGGTATAAATTTCATCATTTTTCTATACACTGAATTGACTAGTAGGGAGAATTAATCGTTGTATAAATTCAGCATAGTTTCATGAGAGGAATTGTCATAAAAACCTTCACCAAATTTGAATTGGCCCTATGATTTCCTATTTTCCAACAACAACAATAACAAACTCAGTTTGATCCTAACAGGTGGGGTATGGGGAAAATGGCTATGATCTCCTATTTCTTTCTCAAAATTTCTTTTGGTTTGGAAAATGACTAAATGAGTGGATTAAGGTGGTTGAGGCCTTTTTAACATTTCCAAAACTTGTAGGTCAACTATTAAACATTGAAACCCTGCTATTTCCTTTATTTTTTTTCGTCTCTTTCTTCACTTTCTTCTCTCTCACTCACCCACTCGACCACGGCAGTTTCCGGCGGCCTCCGACAAGAATCAAGCTTCGATTTTGGGTTGAATCGTCTATATTGACCCCACAAGTACTGTATATTTACTCAGAACTTTTCAATTTTGAGTAAATCCTAACTTATTATTTTTATTTTTATTTTTTTTCTTACAACTGTAATTTGGGATTTGTAGAAAGATTCATATATGTGCATTTGCAATTTCAATTTAGTTGTATATAACCATATCTTACGTGGCATGTGTGTTATATTTCCTTGTTCGATTACTTTTGGCCTCTGTATTTTAAATTTTGTCAGCCTGGTGACCTAATATCTATATATAAATCTAAGGCTGGGAATGAAAAAATTGATGTGGCACTTCCTATGATCAACATTACTATTTATCTATTTTTTCCTTTTTCCTGTGATTTCTTTTTCATTTTACATAGAACAAATAAACCCGTTGAAAAAAGACTAATAGTGTTTGCTTCTGAAAGGTCACATTGGTGACGTTAGACTAACCGTTATGTTTCTGGAAAGTTAAATCCAAATAAATTGTATTTACTTTAGGCTTCGAAATATAATGGCCAGGTCTTTCACCATCTTTCTTCTTCCTCCCATGAAAAGTGCATCAATTCTAAATAAATCGCAGTACGAGTATGTCTCCTTATTCTATTTTTGCAATATAGTTCTTCTTCATTTTCTGAAATTATTAACAATGATATGATTGCTTAAATTAAAATAATGCTATTTTTCTTTGTGTAGTTTTAATTTTGCGGAGATAGAAGAGATTTGCCCATCACCGAAAGTTTTAATTGTAACGCTTCTTACTATTTCTCTCCATCTCAGAGCCATTTCACTTCTGTGTAGAAGAATTAGACCTTCTCCATTTTCAGTACGTAGAAGCTTTTTATTGCCTTCAATTTTATGACCTTTTCATCTACTATTAACTATCACCTAGACTATAACATTCCTATGACCATGTTCCTTCACCTCTAATTTTTTTATGCATATGTCATATATCCCCAACAAAAAAAAAATTGTACCTGGTTCTTTCAACCTTATGTCAATTTACAGTAAAGATGAGAGATTTTTCATGCAGGAGAAGAGTGATTCTCTGCAAACTTCAGTCTATTTATGTGATGAAACTTCTCTTAAATGACATGTAAGTTGTTTTTGTTGATCAATTCTAATTTTTGATTGGTTAGGTTTTAAATTTTGTTAATTAATTTGTTAATTGTTACAAAATATTTGCTCGGTCGTAGTATTATCACGAATGTCATTTTACGCTATTTTGTATAATTTCTTTTAGGATTCCTTCGGAGAAGTAATTGAGGAGTTGACTCTTTTATGCTAGGCAGGTAGCATCACCATTGTATTTTAATACTAGAACTCAAGAAAAGATTTAGCAGTTCGTGCCTTTGCTTTCGTTTTTCCTTTTGTTGTGTTTGTAATATAGCTAATGACATGAAAATTATGAGCTTTCTTTGTCTTCTTTCAGAATTTTTCTAAACAAACATAGGAAGGATGGACAGATCTTCAGGCAGCTGATACAAGAGGTTTTCTACGCTGTCCGTCTGAAGATCAAACTAGCTAGGAAAATGGAGAGTTGGAATTTCTACCCTTAGTGTTATCTGGTGTACTTGCTTTAGAAGTTGTTGACGCCTTTAATTGTTGAAAGTTGGGACTTGCTGTCCAACTTCAGTTAGTTTGTTTTTAAGACATTCTGCATATACTTACCTTGTAATGAATGCTTTTATTTACCAAAAAGCATAAATAAATAGTCATAATACAAAAAAAAGAGAAAAATATGAAAATAGTCCTTAGTCTATGAAATCTCAGATTTTCTAAAAATGGTTGAAGATTAAGGGTCACGACAATAATGTATACATGGGATAGGAATCAAACAAAAAAGAAAAAAAGAAAAATGAAAGAAAGAAATAAAGAGGGAAAAGATAAAAGACTAACCGTAAAACAATGGCACCGGAAAAAATATCTTTTAAAAAATCTATTTAACTTCTCATCATAAAATAGGAGTATTAGCTAAAAAGGTTGATTATTTTATTAATTTACTCATGTTTCGCGCGATAAATTCACTAGTTTATTAATAAATTTGTGGTTGATTTTCGTCTGGTCATAGCTGTTTGCTGGAACTGAGGCTTATTTTTCTTATTTCGGCCATAAATTTCAAATTATTAAATATAATATTACATATTTGCATGTAGGTAACATGAAAAATAAATCAGTTACTACGATGACGATGAACAAACTGAAAATGGTGAAGATGAGTTGGAAAGTGAAACAGATGGAGCAGGTGAAGGTGATCAAGATATTCCGTCAATTCTAGTGTTTGAATTGGTCATGAGACAAACAAAAATATTTAGTGAGTTAGTTGTAATTTGTGATATTTGGATCTACCATTATGTATTGAAACTATTTTTTGTCGATTAGCTGTTGCTATAATTTTTATTTCGATTCACTTCCTTTTTGTGTACAACAAGCTAGAGATTGCATAATATATAATGTGTTTCATAATAAACTAGCTATTTAGTTGTGTAATAGACTCAAACTTGCGTCTAATAACTTCATCAAATTTCACATTACCAAACAAACTGTTTATATCCTTCATTCAGTAGAACATTACATGATCTAAAACAATTCCAACAAAGAAAATGTCACGACCCAACCCTGGCCGTGATGGCGCCCAACACAATGCTAGGCAAGCCCGACCATATTATCCCTTAAACCAGCCAGTTTATACTTCAAATAAAACTTAAACAGTAAATAATCATATTAGGTGATAACCGAAACGTAAAACATACAAAATACGGTCCCAAACATATCGTGGTGTCACGAGACTGAGCCTCTACAGGATAGCATCCTAATACAATCAAGTCTAGGCAAGTAGGAAATCAACAAGATGATAAAGAAGGAGAAACAAGCTCTGCGGACGCTGGCAGCTACCTCGGGATAACAATATTGTAGGAGTTGCGGTAACTCAACTGCCTTCTTGAACACCTGTATCTACACAGAAAGTGCGGGGAGTGGGGTGAGTATATTTCAACTCAGTGAGTAATAATAATAAATAATAACTGAAAGTAAGAACACCTATACTATCACTAAACAGTTCTAAGGCAACCCTCACAGGTACGTCATCACTATAGTAGTACTCTAACCTCCAATCTACGTTTATCTCTACAAGATTCTACACTGAACCAACCCTCACTCGTACCCTACGGTGTACGGCCATCTCAACATATAAAGACACATACTTATGCCTATAATGTATAAGTGTTTAAGTAGATAGTAGGATATGATTAAGTATAATGTCGCGGCGTGCGGCCGGCTCAGCCCGCCCATATACATTGCGCGCGCGCGTGCGTTCCATTTTACGTGACGGCACTCACAACGGGGGTGTATACAGACTTCGGAGGGGCTCCACCAGACGCAGCACTGTCGTGTCACGGTGTACAGCGCGATCCACAAATAATCATACGCGCGTGCAGTCCGGTCCGATTATATATATGTATATATCTCTATCTGCCCGCGCGTGCAGCCCGATCCCGTCATATACACCGGTGCTCCCGCGCACGTGTGCGCGGACTCCGGACTCCGAACGGGCTACGCGCGCCCCGGCGCGTGCGCGCGCGCGGTCGTGCGATTCAGTCCGTATGTACATGTATATTACA
>JASVEL010011003.1:0-71498 GCA_032618575.1 Nicotiana noctiflora
GCTCTTGCTCAGGGAGGTGGTTATCCGTCAGACAAGAGGCCTCGTCATTACGGCAGATTTAGTGGTTCTTCTTCTAGAGGCAGGGAATCTTTTGATAGGGGCCAGTCTTCTAGACCTTTTCATTCAGCCCTCCAGGCTTCACAGGGTGGACCAGGTGATCGTGAGTTTCATAAATAGTATTCTTATCAACATCGCATCAGTGCTGAGCCTCTTCAAAGTTCGTGGGGGCCACTCAGGTCGTCAGGGTCAGCATTCCCAGCGGCCAAAGTCTTGTTACGGTTGTGGTGACCCAGGTTACCTTGTCAGGTTTTGCCCTCGAGCAGCAAGCAACACTCACCAGCGGGGTCCTCGCCCCATGATTCAGGCCCCAGCTGACCCACAACCTACCCAGCCAGCCAGAGGCGGGGTTAGGGATCGTATACGTGGAGGTCGAAACCGTAGAGGTGGAGACCGTCCCGCCAGAGGTAGAGGTCAGCCGGTGGATGATCGTCCCAGAGACATAATTCAGAGGGGTGGTGCCGATCCCCGATTTTATGTCTTACCAGCTAGGCCAGAGGAAGATGCGTCAGATGGTGTGATTACAGGTACCATTCTGGTTTGTGATAGAGGTGCTTCAGTATTATTTGACCCTGGGTCTACATATTCATATGTGTCTTCCTACTTTGCACCATGCCTGGCCGTACCTAGCTATGCCCTGGACATTCCAGTCTATATGTCTACACCAGTGGGTAACTCTATCGTAGTCGACCGGGTGCATCGTTCGTGCGTGGTTATATTTGAGGGTCTTGAGACCCATGTTGATTTATTACTATTAGACATGGTGGACTTCGATGTTATATTGGGGATGGATTGGTTGTCCCCGTATCATGCTATCTTAGATTGTCATGCCAAGATAGTGACCTTGGCCTTGCCAGAATCACCCCGGCTAGAGTGTAGAGTGACCCCAGGCCACTCCGTTCGCAATGTTATTTCATATGTTAAGGCCCAACGCATGGTCGAGAAGGGGTGTCTAGCTTATTTGGCATATGTTCGTGACTCCGGTGCGGAGATTCCTTCTATTGATTTAGTTCCTATTATAGAGGATTATCCCGAGGTTTTCCCATTAGACATGTCGGGTATGCCACCCAATAGGGATATTGATTTCTGTATTGATCTGGCACCAGACACTCAGCCCATCTCTATTCCACTGTATCGCATGGCCCCGCCAAAGTTAAATGAGTTAAAAGATCAGTTGCAAGACTTACTAGAAAAGCGCTTTATCAGGCCTAGTGTTTCTCCTTGGGGTGCACCGGTGTTATTTGTGATGAAAAATGATGGTTCGATGCGGATGTGTATTGATTACCGACAACTAAACAAAGTGACAATAAAGAATAAGTATCCACTGCCGAGGATCGATGATTTGTTTGACCAGCTCCAAGGAGCGAGGGTATTCTCGAAAATAGACTTGAGGTCGGGCTACCATCAGCTGAAGATTAGGGCGGCTGACATTCCTAAGACAACTTTTCGCACTCGGTATGGGCACTTTGAATTCTTAGTCATGTCTTTCGGGTTGACCAATGCCCCACCAACATTAATGGAGTTAGTGAACCGAGTGTTCCGGCCTTATCTATATCTGTTCATGATAATCTTTATAGACGATATCCTGGTATACTCCCGCAGCCAGGAAGAGCACGAGTAGCACCTTAGAGTGGTTCTTCAGACTCTGAAGGATAATCAGCTATATGCCAAGTTTTCAAAATGCGAGTTCTGGTTGAGTTTGGTTGCATTTCTGGGTCGTATCGTGTCAGTAAAGGGTATTCAGGTAGACCCAAAGAAGATTGAGGCAGTCAAAAATTGGCCTCGACCATCTCCAATGACCGAGATTCAGAGTTTCTTGGGGTTAGCAGGCTATTACCATCGATTTGTAGATGGGTTCTCTTCTATTCCAGCCCCGATGACCAGGTTGACCCAGAAGGGTGTCCAGTTCAAGTGGTCAGATGAGTGTGAGGCGAGCTTTCAGAAGCTTAAGATAGCTCTTACTACGGCACCAGTGTTGATTTTTCCCACAAGTTTAGGGCCTTACACAGTCTATTGTGATGCATCCCGCATTGGGCTTGGAGCGGTATTGATGTAGGATGGCAAGGTTATTGCATATGCTTCGAGGCAGTTGAAAATCCATGAGAAAAATTATCCGGTTCATGACCTGGAGTTGGCAGCAATTGTTCATGCCTTAAAAATTTGGAGGCATTATCTATATGGTGTGGCATGTGAGGTATATGGATCACAAAAGTCTTCAGTATTTATTCAAGCAAAAAGAGTTAAATGTGCGACAAAGGAGATGGTTAGAGTTGCTGAAAGATTATGATGTTACTATCTTATATCACCCATGTAAGGACAATGTGGTGGCCGATACGTTGAGTAGGAAATCTGCCAGCATGGGTAATTTCGCTTATATTCCGGTCAGCCAGAGACCGCTTGCTCTAGATGTTTAGGCCTTAGCCAATCGGTTCGTGAGACTAGACATTTCTGAGCCTTACAGGGTGTTGGCCTGCATGGTCGCTCATTCTTTTCTATTGGTGCGTATCCGTGAAAGGCAGTTCGATGATCCTTATTTGCGTGACCTAAGGGATACTGTGCAGCGGGGAGGTGCTACGAAGATAACCTTAGATGATGACGAGGTATTGAGATTGCAAGGGCGAGTTTGTGTGCCCAACGTTGAGGGGATTCGAGAGTTGATCTTAGCGGAGGCCCACAGTTTGCGATATTCCATTCACCCAGGCGCCGTGAAGACGTATCAGGACTTGCGGCAGCACTATTGGTGGCGTAGGATGAAGAAAGACATTATCGCGTATGTTGCTCGGTTTCTAAACTGCCAGCAGGTTAAATATGAGAACCAGAGGCCTGGTGGTATGTTCCAAAGAATTGAAATTCCCGAGTGGAAATGGCAGCGGATTACAATGGACTTCGTTGATGGACTTCCTTTGACTCGAAGGAAATTTGATGCTATTTGGGTCATTGTTGATAGGCTGACAAAGTCAGCACACTTCATTCCAGTATCAGTCTCCTACTCATCTGAGAAGTTAGTAGAGATTTACATCTGGGAGATTTTTCGCCTTCATGGGGTGCCGGCGTCTATTATCTCAGATCGGGGTACGCAGTTTACCTCGCATTTCTGGAAAGTGGTCCAGCATTAGTTAGTCACCCAGGTTCAGCTGAGTAAAACATTTCATCCTCAGACGGACGGTCAGTCCGAGAGAACTATTCAAATCCTAGAGGACTTGCTCCGAGCTTGTGTCATTGATTTTGGGGGCTCGTGGGACCAGTTTCTGCATTAGTAGAGTTCGCCTACAACAACAGCTATCAGTCTAGCATTTAGATGGCTCCGTATGAGGCGTTGTATGGTAGGCGATGTCGGTCTCCAGTCGAATGGTTTGAGCCAGGAGAGGCTCGGTTGCTGGGTACATACCTAGTTCAGGAGGCCTTAGATAAGGTCAAGACTATCCAGGAGAGGTTGCATTCAGCTCAGTCCAGACAGAAGAGTTATGCAGACCGTAAGGTCCGAGATGTGGATTTTATGCTTGGTGAGCGGGTATTGCTCCGGTTGTTGCCTATGAAGGGCGTGATGAGATTCGGAAAGAAGGGCAAGCTCAGCCCTAGATGTATTGGTCCATTTGAGATTCTGGATCGAGTGGGAGAGGTGACTTATAGACTTGCACTGCCACCTAGCTTATCAGCCGTGCATCCAGTTTTTCATGTATCTATGCTTCGGAGGTACCACGACGATCCTACACATGTGTTAGACTTCAGTACTGTCCAATTGGACAAGGATCTATCTTACGAGGAGGAGCCGATGGCTATTCTTGACAGGAAGGTTCGACAGTTGAGGTCAAAGAGTTTCCTTTCTGTGCGTGTCCAATGGAGAGGCGAGGCATCGACCTGGGAGTCCGAGTCTGATATGGGAAGCCGTTACCCACATTTGTTCCCCGACTCAGGTACTTCCTTCTCTTGTCCGTTCGAGGACGAATGGTTATTTTAGAGGTGGAGGATGTGATGACCTAAAGGGTCATCACCTATTTTCCTCATCTGTTCTGCGCTTTTGAGGCCTTGAAAACCTTATTTTATATTGCCTCGATTAACGTGCATAGTCCGAGCACGTAGCCGAAATTTTTTTGTGTTAGAATATGTGAATTCTATGGAAAATTTGGAGAATTTTGATATTAATATTGATATACTTGACTTCGGTCAATATTTTTGGTAAACGGACCCGGACCCAAGATCGAACGGTCCCGGAAGGTCCGTAGGAAAATATGGGACTCGGGCATGTGTCCGGAGTTGAATTCCAAGGCCTAGAGCTCGAGATATTAATTTTTCTGTTAAATTATTTTTCTGAAATTATTAAGGAAAATGGAAATAAAAATTGATTAAAAGACCATGTATCGGGCTCGTATTTTGGTTCCGACGCCCGGTACAAGTCTTATATATTATTTAAGTACTTTTTGCAATGTTTGACGGAAATTGAACGTCATTTGACGTGTTTTAAACCATGAGTTCCAAGTTTGAAAGTTTATGAAGTTTAGAAGAAGAAATCATGAATTTGAGGCTTAATTCTATGAAAATGATGTTATATTGGCGATTTGATCGCACGAGCAAGTTCGTGGTATCTTTTTGAGGTTGTGTGCATGTTTAGTTGGAGCCCGAGGGCTCGGGTGAAGATTTGATAGGCCGTGAGAGCAAGTTTTGAAAATGAACATAGCTGGTATTTTCCCCCAGCTGATATCTTCGCAATTGCGAAGAATCACTCGCAATTGCTAGAAGTCCCAAAAAACCCCTAGCTCGCAAATGCGAGAAAGATCTTCGCAAATGCGAAGAGGCCCAGAATTCCCTTGGTTCGCAATTGCGAACAAATACTCGCAAATGCGAGGTTGCCCTGAATTTTCCTTGGTTCGCAAATGCTAACAAATACTCGCAAATGCGAGGTTGCCCAGAATTGGCCTTTGTTCGCAATTTCCATAACCGCATCTGTGCAATTTTATACTTAAACGATTTTAAACCCCCTTTTCACCATTCTTTCAAAACCCAAAACCCCATAGGCAATTTTTCAAGAGCAATTTCACTCCAAATCACTTCTAAGTCGATTTTTACTCAACTCTTTCAATTCCTAACATCATTAAACATGCTTTCCATGAGAAATCAAAGGTTTTTATGGTTGAAATTGTTGTTTTTGGGTAGAACCTATGTTTTTCATAAATTGAGATCATATAATTGAACTCGTGAGGGAATGGGAAACCGGATTTTGGTCCGAACCCCGAGTTTCGACCACGTGGGCTCGGGGCGTTTTAGGAAATTTTGAGTAAAACTTTGAGAAAACCATATTTATGCATCCAAACCAATTTATATAGTATTTATTAAAGTAATTGAACCAATTGTGATTAGATTCGAGCGAGTTGAAGGTTGAGTTATGAGGTAAAGCGATAGTTGAAGGTTAATTGGACTTCAAGGCTTTGAAGTAAGTGTTTGATCTATCCTAATTTGAGGGAATAGGGTTGAGTGTAATAATTTGCTAATTGCTATGTGATCGAGTGCGGTGTATAGGCGTGGTGACGATCATCTATACACCGGAGTCTAGCATGATCGTGGGTCGTTGTTGATACATGTTGTGAGTTAATGTAGAATTTTCCTAAGTCATATTCTTGAGCCCTTGCCGGTTTGTGAAGGTTGATTATTATTTCCCTTGCCGGGACTTGGTTATGTTGTTGATGTTGTTCCCTTGCCGAGATATTATTATGACCGTTGTTACTCCCTTGCTGGGATGATATATGTTACTTGTTTCATTCTTTTTCCCGTTGATTGTGACTGTAATTTGGGTGAGGAAGAGTGATAATGCACGAAGGGTGATGCCGTGCCATTTTTGAATTATGTTCGCACGAAGGATCATTCCGTGCCTTGTTTTACTATTTATTCACGAAGGAACATTCCGTGCCGTTGTTACTTGAATTATGCATGAAGGATCATTCCATGCCATGTTTATTGTTTATGCACGAAAGAACATTCCGTGCCGTTGTTGTTTAAATCATGCACGAAGGATCATGCCGTGCCGTGAATATGAGGATGAGAGTAAAAGCACGAAGGGTGATACCGTACACTTTTATTTGCTTATTTGGTGAGGATGAGAGTAAAAGCACGAAGGGTAATGCCGTGCACTTTTATTTGCTTATTTGGTGAGGATGAGAGTAAAAACATGAAGGGTGATGCCGTGCAACCATTCAATTTTCTTGTTTTGTGATAACTGTTTTGCTACACTCTGTTTTTACCTTACTAATTAATTATGTATTTTCGATTGTGCCCCCCAACATGTTCCCTCCTTTGTTATTTGTGTTGTTCAATATCTCTGTTATTCTGTGGTACATACATATATAGAACTGCACAGGTTTATGTGAGGGTCTGGTCCTAGGCTTGTCACTACTTCGCCGGGATAGGTCAGGCACTTACCAGCACATGGGGTCGGATTGTGCTGATACTACACTTCTGTGCATTTTTGCACAGGTCCAAGTTTTGAGCAGGAGCAGCAGCAGTAGTACGCTAGTGGGATTATCGTACTTCCGAGACTGAGGTTGCTTGCAGGCGTCCGCAGGCCCGACGTCTCCTCTATTTGCTTTTATTATTGCTGTGGTCTCATTGTTTTGAGACATACAGTTATTATTTACTTCTTTTAGACCATTATGTGTAGTTATTCATTAGTGGTTCGTGAGTTTGTGACTCCACATCTTGGGTAGAGGATTTATTATCGAGTATTTCACACTATTATTCGGTTTTTATTTAAAAGACTTCTGCATTTAAAGTTATTAATATTATTCTTGCTATTAAATATGAGAACAAAATAGTTGTATATATGTAAAATTGGTGAGTAAATTGGCTTGCCTAGCTACCACGAGTAGGCGCCATCACGATCCCGATGGTGGGGGAATCCAGGCCGTGACATATATTTTGTTGGAAAACTCTTTTATATAGCGTTAAGGTGCAGATTTAGATGGCATAGTTCAGATTCGTAGCAATTATTATTGATATCCATATTTCAACATTATAAATTTTTAGAGATATCCATATTCCTAGTATCTCCGACTAAGAAGCCAATTTCATTTTGTATGTAGTTTTCATGCTCGCTCATCAATTGTACCTTGTTATATTTTTATATATGATTGCTTTTTAGTACTCAAGCCTAAACTATTTATTCTTTAATACCCAAGCTTAAACTATTTATTTTTCGTATCTATGCATCTCAAACTATTTACCCCGCCCATTCAATAGCTATTTGCCTTCTCATTTGAAGTACACAATATTTAAAACATTCGATTTCACTTTTGTAAGCTTACCTGGTAGTGGACTTGAATGGATCTACTTCTTTCGAGACAGATCGATCTTCATTAAGAGGGTCAATCCAAGATATTGCTCTACCTCATTTCGTTATGATATTTGTGTGGGTATAAAAACCCACCAATGTTGAGCTTAAAGCTCACGGATTTGATTTTTTCTTAAGATTTATTATTTTTTGATGTGGGTGCTATAAAAAATTGCTTATTAATTTTCGAGTAAGCTTCCCAAATCTGAATTTTTATGTGTGTTTGACTATACACCATTGTTGGCTTGAAGCTCAACTTTTATTTTTGAAGATTTTTTATTTTATTCAAAGTGAGTGTTATTATATATTGCTTATAATACCTTGTGGAAGTTCATACTGAAATTTGATTACATTTGAAGTTGATTTGAGGTGACTGAGATCGAATCTTTCAGTTTAAAAATGATGAACACAATTACCTAATAGTATACTGCTACGGTATATAATATGCTATAGGAGTATATAACTATATTGTAACAATATACTATTACTGCAACAATATACGGTAATAATCGAAGGAGAACATAATTATGTAACAGTATACCATTACGGTATATAATATACTGTAGAAGTATATAACTATAATTCAACTGTATACTATTATAATATATAATATAGGAAGTTTTACCTCATATATCAAAAGTTAACACCTTATTTATTTTAAATAAATACCATTTAAAATAATTATATTTTATAGATATCTTTTAAGGTTTATAGCAATTCTTTTATTTTTGGTTACCTCATAGCCCTAAGCCACTAAATACGCTAATCAGTTACACTATTTTCTTTCTCTCTCTATTCTTTTAATTAGTTCATCCAATTTTCAATGAACGAATCATTTTTCAAACGATTTGCAGTCTGCCAAATTTTCGATTAGTTTGTAACCAACAATGTTTTTTCTATTCTCTTAATTAGTTTACCCAATTTTCAAGAACCAGTCATTCTTCAAATGATTTGCAGTCTACCAAATTTCCGATTGGTTTGTAACCAACAGCAGCCGCCGCCGACATATGTATATCAAGTGATGGAATTTCAGCCGGGACTCAATTGATGAACAACCGTTGGATATTTTTACTATCAATAAGGTTTTGATGCCTACGGAGTTGTTTAAGAATGCAACTGCGCACAAATTGATTCTTTCAAAATCATGATGACCCTATTTGATTCTTTCAAAATCCTTAGCTCTTTTAATCCAGTTGGTTTCTTACTGGCGGCTTATGGTGAACAGCGGATTCGCTGGAAATTAGGGTTTGTTTTTGAACAAAGACGATGAAGTTTGGGTCTAAGCAACTTAATTTTCTGTTAATATATTTCAATATATTTTTATGTATTTTATTGTCCCTTTCTGTCATTATAATTCAATGTATCTCGTTGTATTCCATGTATTTCATGTATCCACTGTCTTTTTTTTCTCATTGTTTTTCGATATACCCCGTTGTATTTTATGTATTTTATTGTATTCATTGTCTCGCTATATGCCATGAATGTATTCATATATATTTTTTAATTAATATAATTTATGTATTCACTATGTACCATATAATTTCTTTGAAGGTTGCTATAATATGGGGGTATTTTCCGGTTGAGAATCATTTTTATTATATGAAAATAAAAAAATTATGTGTTATAATTGTCACGATCCCAACCTGGTCATGATGGCGCCCAACACACTACTAGGCAAGCCCGACCATTTATAATATTTAACCCAATTGATAAACCGAGATAGAAAGATAAAACAGTGAATCACCAAACCATTTAAGTCAAAGATAAGGAAATACTGAGCAAAATGCGGAAGTTTAACAAAATACAGAATATAGCCCAACCATGGACCTGGTGTCACGAACATGAGCCTTTAAATATAGAATGATATCCTACTACAACGTCTGTCTAAAATTCGATAACATGGAAACAATAGATAGGGATAGAGGGGAGGAATCTAAGGCTGCGAACGCAGTGCAGCTACCTCGATGCTCCCGAAAGCTAACTCTGCTCGTCCAAACTGGATCTATTCTACCTGAGAAGAACCTGGATCTGTACGGAAGGTGCAGGGAGTAAAGTGAGTACTCCGACCTAGTGAGTAATAAATATAAATACAGTCTGAAAGTAAAAAATCGCAGAAATGCACAAGGTAACCTATATCTAACAGTTCATATCAATATCAGTGTAAACATGTAAAACAATAATACAGTTAAGGGAATAATGCATGATAATATGCAACACATATAACGGTACACTCTAGTACCCCCTGCGACGTGCAGCCCGCTCTACTTATTTAACGCGGGCGACGCTTACTGGGGGCGTGTACAGACTCCGGAGGGGCTCCTACAGCTCAAGCGCAATATCAGCCATCTCGTGGCATCAAATAAGCTCTCGGCCTCAATATAAATATATCATCGCTGCGGCGTGCATCCCGATCCATATCAAGGATGAACATCCTCACTATCGGGTCCTCGACCCATCTTAGTCAAATAAGTTCACAGCCACTCGGGCATGACATACTATAGGGATCTCAGCCCTTATATCCTTTTCATTTAATATTCGTGATTAAAATCACAGTTCTTATTTTATTTTAACAGTTGAAAAAATGACTTAGAGTATAATTTATGAAAACAATGAGGAAAGCTAATAAAGATCCCCTAAGGGTTCTACAGGTCGGCACAATGACCCAAATATGGCAATAAGCCCAATTCACAGTGATAAGGTATGCTTCTCAATCGCCAATATAGTGGATATAACACTCGGGATGGACCAACTCTCAATCTCTATAAGTAAACGACCCCGCACTCATCATAGGATGTGTGTCACACCTCAATATAGCATTACGATGTGAAAGTCCGGGGTTTTAAATCCTCAGAGCAGTATTTACATCAATTACTCACTTCAAGCTGGCCACAAGTCTAGCTCGCTATGCCTTTTCCTCGTAAATCAACCTCCTCGTTCGTAGAATCTGGTCAAAACCACAAGGAATACAACACAATAGTCTAAAGGAATATGACCCAATCGAAAAGACTCGAAAAATATCAAAAATCACAAAGTTGGCAAAATGCGAGCTCCGAGCCCACTTCTCGACAAATTATGAAATTCACATCACCAGACTCCTTGTCTCTCCACGAGTCCGTACATATAAAATTTACCAAATTCGGAGTTCAAATGCCCCCACAAATCCCAAATTTTTATTTCAAAACCCAAGCCCTAGTTTCTCAAATTTTCACCAAATTTTCCAAGAATTAAAGGTTGATTCTTCAATAAAATAGCGTTTCTAGGTCTCGAGACTTACCTCCAATCAATTCCCGTCATTACCCTCTTTAATTTCTACCAAATAACTCTTGAGGTGGTCAAAAATGGAGGAAATTAATGAATGGTTCGTGGATGAAATAACATAATAAACCCTTCTGTCGCCCTAATTTAACCTTATTGTGATGAACAAACTTTGCTGACCAATAAATTACCCTACACAAACGTGTAGCCCTGAACGTGTACGCAATGCAATAAACACTCCTATAACGCGAACGCGGTCCATATAACGCGAACGTGAAGAACAACTTAGCAGGGCCCCATGCCCCCTTTTACGCGAACGCGATGCCTGCCTCACGAACGCGATGCACCTGGCCATAAACCTACGCGAAGGCGACACCCTCATTGTGAACGCGAAGACCATTCTTCAGGACTCCTAAAATTACTCTATGCGAATGCGGAACCCCCACCGCAAATGCGAAGCTTCAGAACCCAGACCTCCGCGAACGCAAAGGCCAAATCAGGCTTGCATTGCTGATGCAATGATCTAAGTCCAAGAATCCTCCGTTTAGCCATTCGAAATCACACTGAGGCCTCCGTGACCTCAACCAAAAGCACCAACAAATCCCAAAACATTATATAAACTTGTTCCAATCTTCAAAACACATCGAACGACACTAGAATCATCAAATCACATCGAATTTTCTTCAAAACTTTCGAAAAACACATTCGATCAAAAACCCGATCAAAACATCTCCAAATGACCTAAAATTTTACCCGCACATCTAAAATCACATAACAGAGCTACTGTAACACTTAAAATTCCATTCCAACCCCCGGATCAAAATCACACCTACCAACCGGAATTCGCCAAAATACTTAATTCACCAATTCAAGCCTAATTCTACACCGGACCTAGAAAATCACTTCCAATCACAATCCTAAGTCACAAATCATCCCCCGAATCTAACAAATCACTGGAATTCACATCCGAGCCCTCTAAATTAATAGTCAACTTCCGATTGACTTTTCCAAAACATGCTTTCCTTTAAGAGACTAAGTATCTCATTTCCATCTAAAACCAATCCAATTTGACTCGATCACCTCAAATACGGATAATGAAGAATAGAGAATCATAATATGGTGGAAACATGGAGGTAACTGACGTGACGATTGGCCAGGTCGTCACATCCTCCCCAAGTATAACAAATGCTCGTCCCCGAGCGAGTCAAGGAACATACGGAGCCTAAAAAAAGTGAGGATATCTACTCCGTATCTCCCGCTCGGTCTCCTAAGTAGCCTCCTCCATGAGCCGACCACTCCACTGTACCTTCACTGAAGCTATATCCTTCGACCGCAACTTCTGAACCTGACGACCCAAAATAGCTACTGGCTCCACTTCATATGTAAAATTATCATCCAACTAAACCGTGCTGAATTCTAAAACATGAGACGGATCCCCATCATACTTCTAGAGCATAGATACATGAAATACCAGATGAACCTCCGACATGCTAGGCAGAAAAACAAGCATATCGGCCACCTCCCCAATCCTCTTAAGTACCTCAAAAGACCCAATGAATCTCGGACTCAGCTTCCCTTTATTTCCAAACCACATAACGCCCTTTATAGGAGAAACCTTCAATAAGACCTTCTCTCCCACCATATAAGATATATATCGAACCTTCCGGTCCGTATAACTCTTCTGACACGATTGCGATGTACTAAGTCTCCCCTGGATCACTTTCACCTTATCTAAGGCATCCTGGACCAACTGTGTCCCCAAAAACCTAGCCTCGCCGGGCTCAAACCAACCAATTGGAGATCTACACCATCTCCCATATAAGGCCTCGTACGGTGCTATCTGAATGTTGGACTGTTAACTGTTGTTGTAGGCAAACTCTGCAAGTGGTAAAAACTTAGCCCAAGAACCTCCAAAATCAATAACAGAGGCACGTAACATGTCCTCCAATATCTGAATGGTACGCTCGGACTGCCCGTCCGTCTGAGGATGAAACACTGTGCTCAACTCTACCTGGGTACCCAAATCTCGCTGAAAAGTCCTCCAAATCTCGGAAGTAAACTAAGTACCCCTATTTGAGATAATAGAAATTAGAACCCCATGCAACCGAACAATCTCCCAGATGAAAATCTCTGCTAACCGCTCTGAAGAAATGTAGTACACACCAGAATGAAGTGCTCAGACTTAGTTAGCTGATCCACAATCACCCAAATCGAATAAACTTCCCCGTGGTACGAGGGAGACACTCACAAATCCATAGTAATCCTCTCCCACTTCCACTCTGGAATATCCATGCGCTGAAGTACACCACCGGGCCTCTGATGCTCATATTTGACCTACTGACAGTTGAGACACTGAGCTACATAACTCACAATATCCTTTTTCATCCTCTTCCACCTGTAATGCTGTCTTAAATCCTGATACATCTTCGCGACACTTGGATGGATAGAATACCGCGAGCTGTAGGCCTCCTCTAATATCAACTCCCGAAGCCCATCCATATTGGGCACGCAAATCTGGACTTGCATCCTCATCACACCATCATCATCAATAGTCATATCCCGAGCATCATCATGCTGAACCTTGTCCTTAAGGACAAGCAAATATGGATCATCATACTGGTGCTCTCTAATGCGGTCATACAAAGAAGACCGAGAAACTACACAAGCGAACACCCGACTAGGCTCTGAAATGTCTAATCTCACTATCTGATTAGCCAAGGTCTGGACATTAACTACAAAGGGCCTCTCCCCAAATGTACGCCAAACTACCCATACTAACCGTCTTCCGGCTCAAAGCATCGGCATTGGCCTTCCCCGGGTGATACAATATGGTAATATCATAGTCCTTGAGTAACTAAAGCCATCTCTGCTGTCTCAAATTAAGATCCTTCTATTTGAATAGATGCTGAAGGCTACGATGATCAGTATACACCTTATATGATATGCCATATAAGTAGTATCTCCAAATCTTCAAAGCATGAACAATGGCAGCCAACTCCAAATCATGTACATGGTAGTTCTTCTCGTGGGGCTTCAACTAACGAGAAGCATATGCAATAACTCTAGCCTCCTGCATCAACACACATCCAATCCCAACTCTCGAAGCATCACAATACACGGTGTAAGAACCTGAAGATGATGGCAAAACCAACACTGGAGATGTGGTCAAAGCTGTCTTAAGCTTCTGAAAGCTCTCCCCTCACTCGTTTAACCATACCAATGGTGAAACCTTCTGCGTCAAATTGGTCAAGGGCAAAGCAATAAATGAAAAACCATGGACGAATCGACGATAATACCCTGCCAGAATGAGGAAACTCCGAATCTCCATGGCTGATGATGGTCCAGGCTAACTCTGCACCACCTCTATCTTCTTTAGATCAACCTGAATACTATCACTGGACACCACGTGTCCCATAAAATCCATGGAACCAAGCCAGAACTCGCACTTGGAGAATTTTGCATAAAGCTTCTCCTCCCCCAATCTCTGTAATACCACTCTCAAATGGTGAGCATGCTCCTCATGGCTACGCGAGTACACCAGGATGTCATCAATAAAAATGATAACAAATGAATCCAGATACGGCCGAAATATGTTGTTCATCAGATGCATGGATGCAGTTGGGGCATTAGTCAGCCCAAAAGACATAACTAAAAACTCATAGTGCCCATATCTCATCCTGAAAGCCATCTTCATAATATTAGAATCCCTAATCTTCAGCTGGTGATGGCCTGAACAGAGATTAATTTTAGAGAATACCCTTGCTCCCTGGAACTGGTCAAATAAATCATCAATACGCGGTAGTGGATACTTGTTCTTCACTGTCACCTTGTTCAACTACCTGTAGTCAATGCATATTCTCATTGTGCCATCTTTCTTCTTCACAAATAAGACTGGTTCACCCCACGGTGACACACAATGGTGAATGAACCCTTTATCTAGGAGTTCCTGAAGCTGCCCCTTCAACTCCTTTAACTCAGCTGGTGCCATACGATATGGAGGAATAAAGATGGGCTGAGTGCCCGGCACCAGATCAATACCGAAATCAATGTCCCTATCCGGCGACATACCCGACAGGTCCGCTGGAAACACATCAGGGAAATCCCTCACAATGGGAACTAAATCAAGACTAAGAGTCTCAACTCCGACATCTCTCACAAATGCCAAATACGATAAGCAACCTTTCCCAACCATCCACTAGGCCTTTAGGAAAGAGATCACCTTGCTGGGTACATAATCAGTCATACCACGCCACTCAATCCTCAAAACAATCGGCATAGCCAAGGTGACTGCCTTTGCATGACAATCCAGAATAGCATGACATAGAGATAACCAGTCCATGCCCAGAATAACATCGAACTCTACCATGCTCAAAATAAAGAAATCAACTCGGGTCTCCAGACTCCCAAAAATAGTGAGATAGGATCGATACACATGGTCCACAATAATAGTATCGCCCACCAGGGTAGATACGAGCACATGTAAGGAAAGACACCCTCGGGTCGTACCCAAATGATGAGCAAAGTATGAAGATACAAAGGAATAAGTAGAACCATGATCAAATAGAATAGAGGCATATATATGGAAGACTGAGATAATACCTGTGATAATATCATCTGATGCAATAGCGTCCCTCCTGTCTAGGAGAGCATAGAATCGAGCCTGACCACCACCAGATTGGTCTCCACCTCTAGGGCCACCCCTAGCTGACTGGCCCCCATCCTCACCTAACTGGGAGGGTGCTGAAATAGATGGAGTAGAAGAGGAGGGCTGGTCTCTCTGCTGAGACCGACCACCATGAAGCCGAGGACACTGTCTCCTCATGTGACCAAACTCACTACACTCATAGAAACTACCCGATGCTGGAGGAGGGGAATGAAGGGAACCCTTCGCATCGGAATGACCAGCCGATGCGCTCTGCACAGAAGAACCCTGAGTTGAAAGGGCATATAATAAGATCTATGCTGGGAGGGCACTAAATGAGGACTGGCCCTGCTGGAACCCCTGATGACTGCGACCTAAAGACGCCACACGATACTCGGGATGAGCTGACTGGTGAGGTTTGAAAGAATGACCTCTACTCTGCTGAACCTGGCTCCTAGACGGAGGACCACTGAAGCTACCCAATCCTCGAGGCCTCTTGTCCTCTCTCTCTCCTATCTCTCCTTACAGCGAGCCATCTCAATATCATGAGTAATATCAACTGCATCCTCGAAGGTATGACTCAGAATCCTATGTTGAGTCATCAGAATATGGATGGGATAAATGATTCCGTCCACAAACCTCCTAATCCTCTCTCGATCAGTCGGGACCATCCATGGAGCATAACGAGCCAACTCAAAAAATTCACCTCATGCTAAGACAAGGTCATATCTCCCTGACGAAGCCATTCGAACTGTCTACGCAGATCCTCCCTTTGAGATTGCGGTACCTACTTCTCCAGGAAGATAGTGGAGAACTCGTGCAATGACAAAGGCGCTGCACTAACTGGCCTATGCCGTTCATATGCCTCCTAGCAAGTGAAGGATGCTCCTGAGAACTGAAAGGTAGTAAATGATACCCCGCTCAACTCCAAGATCCTGCTGTCCGAAGCATACATCGACACTTGTCGAGAAAACCCTGGGTATCCTCGCTCGGAACAACACTGAAAGTAGGAGGTGAGAGCCTGCTGAACCTCTCAAGATGACGCTGCTCATCGTCTAGCATAGATGGAACCACATCACCCTAAGCCGGGGCAACCGGCTGAACTGGTGCAACCTGCTGAGCTGGTGGCGCCTTTGGTATCTATAAACCCTGCACTACCTGCTCAGGCGTGCGAGCAGCAAGGGTTTGATGACCACCCCCGATCTGTGACATAGCTACGACGGTAGTGGCTGAGACTGCCTGAGCCAGGCCAGTGAAAGCTGATAGAATCTGATCTAGGGCCTCCTGAAGACCCAAAATCACAATAGGCACAACTGGTGCCTGAACAGGTGCTGCTGGAGTCTCCACAGCTGGAGGTTGGTCCTAAACGGGGGCAACTAGTAGATCTGCAGGTGCTACCTCTGCTGCTCTGCGTCAACCATGATCATGCCCACCTCTAGTGGGTGGTAATGGTGGTCGTCCGCCACGTTCGGTAGCACGAGTTCTCGCCATCTGTGAGAGAATAGAATACATAAGTTGAGTTCTTGGATCAACAAAGTCGCATGACAAGAATTTCAAGAATTTGAAGTTTTCCTACAAGTTCTGCAGCCTCTCGAGAATAAATACAGATGACTCCATACCGATCCGCGAGACTCTACTAAACCGGCTCATGATTTGCAAGACCAAGTAACCTAAGTTCTGATACCAACTTGTCACGACCCCAACCCGATCATGATGGCGCCTATCATACTATTAGGCAAGCCCGACCATTTATAATGTTTAACCCAATTGATAAATAGAGATAGAAAGATAAAATAGTGAATCACCAAGCCATTTAAGTCAAAGATCAGAAAATACTGAAGAAAATGCGTTAGTTTAACAAAATACATAATATATCCCAACCATGGATCCGGTGTCACGAACATGAGCCTTTAAATATAGAATGACATCGTACTACAAAGTCTGTCTAAAATCTGATGATATGAAAACAAAAGATAAGGATAAAGGGGAGGAATTTAAGGCTGCGAACGCAGTACAGCTACCTCGATGCTCCCCAAAGCGAACTCTGCTCGTCCAAACTGGATCTACTCCGCCTGAGAAGAACCTGGATCTGCACGCGAGGTGCAGGGAGTAAAGTGAGTACTCCGACCCAGTGAGTAATAAACATAAATACAGTCTGAAAGTAAGAAATCGCAGAAATGCACAAGGTAACCTATATCTAACAGTTCAGATCAATATCGGTGTAAACATGTAAAACAATAATACGGTTAAGGGAATGATGCATGATAAAATGCAGTACATATAATGGTAAACTCTAGTACCCACTGCGGCGTGCAGCCCGCTCCACTTATTTAACGTCGACGGTGCTAACTGCGGGTGTGTACAGACTCCGGAGGGGCTTCTACAGCCCAAGCGCAATATCAGCCATCTCGTGCATCAAATAGGCTGTCGGCCTCAATATAAATATATCATCGCTGCGACATGTAGCCCGATCCATATCATGGATGAACATCCTCACTATCGGGTCCTCGACCCATCTCCGTCAAATAAGTTCACAACCACTCGGGCATGACATACTATAGGGATCTCAACTTTCATATCCTTTTCATTTAATATTCATGATTAAAATCACAGTTCTTATTTTATTTTAACAGCTGAAAACATGACTGAGAGTATAATTTATGCAAACAAGTGAGGAAAGCTGATAAAGATCCCCTAAGGGTTCTACAGGTCGGCACAAGGTCCCAAACATGGCAATAAGCCCAATTCACAGTGATAAGGTATGCGTCTCAATCGACAATATAGTGGAAGTAACACTCGGGATGGACCAAGTCATAATCCCCATGAGTAAACGACCCCGCACTAGTCATAGAATGCGTGTCACGCCTCAATATAGCATTACGACATGAAAGTTCAAGGTTTCAAACCCTCAGAGCAGCATTACATCAATTACTCACCTCAAGTCGGCTAAGGAAATACATCACAATAGGCTAAGGGAAAATTAACCAATTGAAAAGACTCGAAAAATATCGAAAATGACAAAGTTGGAAAAACTCGAGCCCCGGGCCCACTTCTCAAAAAATTACAAAATTTAAATCACCGGGCTCCTCGTCTCGCCACGAGCCCGTACCTATAAAATTTACCAAAATCGGAGTTCAAATTCCCCCTCAAATTCCAAATTTTTATTTCAAAACCCAAGCCCCAGTTCTTCATTTTTTCACCTAATTTTCCAAGAATTAAAGGTTGATTCTTCAATAAATAGCATTTCTAGGTCACGAGACTTACCTCCAATTAATTCCCGTCAAAACCCTATTCAATTTCTACCAAAAATCTCTTGAGGTGGTCAACAATGGAGGAAAATAACGAATGGGTCGCGGATGAAATAACATAATAAACCCTTCTATTGCCCAAATTTAACCTTACGCGAACGCGGTCAAGCCCCAGCGTTCGCGATGAATAAACTTTGCTGACAAATAAATTACCCTACGCGAACGCGTATCCCTGAACGTGAACGTGATGCATTAAACACTCTTATAACGCGAACACGGTCCATATAATGCGAACGCAAAGAACAACTTGGTAGGGCCCCAGGTCCCCTTCTATGCGAACATGATGCCTACCTAACAAACGCGGTGCACATGGACATAAACATACTTGAATGCGACACCCTCATCGCGAACATGAAGACCATTCTCCAGGCCTCCCAAATTTACTCTAAGCGAATGCGGAACCCCCACCACAAATGCGAAGCTTCAGAACCCAGACTTCCGCGAACGCGGGCCTTTCTTCGCGAACAAGAAGGCCAAATCAGGCATGGACTGCTGCTGCATTTTCTGCAATGATCTAAGTCTAAGAATCCTCCATTTAGCAATCCGAAATCACCCAAAGGCCTCCGGGACCTCAACCAAAAGCACCAACATATCCAAAAATATCATATGAACTTGTTCCAATCATCAAAATATATCGAATAACTAGAATCATCAAATCGTATCGGATTCAAGCCTAAGGTTCTTCAAAACTTCCGAAAAATACATTCGATCAAAAACCCAACCAAAACACCTCCAAATGACTTGAAATGTTACCCGCACATTCAAAATCACCTAACGGAGCTACTGCAACTCTCGAAATTCCATTGCGACATTCGGATCAAAATCTCCCTACCAACCAGAATTCACCAAAATACTAACTTTGCCAATTCAAGCCTAATTCTACACCCGACCTCCAAAATCACTTTCGGTCACACTCCTAAGTCACAAATTATTCCCCGAAGCTAACCGAATTACCGAAATTCATATCCGAACCTTCTAACTAAATAGTCAACTTCCGGTTGATTTTTTTAAAACAAGCTTTCCTTTAAGAGACTAAGTGTCTCATTTCCATCTAAAACCAATCCAATTCGACTCGATTACCTCAAATACCAATAATGAAGCTTAGAGAATCACAATATGGGGGAAAGGGGGGGGGGGAGAGCGTAACTCACATAATGACAGACCGGATCATCACAATAATTGAGTTTGTTGATTATATTAGGTGTCTATGATGTTAATTGATTCACTTTCCGTTTTTAAAACAGTTAATCCCCTATTTCACGCGGTGAATACAGTCGAATACAATAATCTGTCTAGCTGTAATCCCATATTTTACTCCATGAATACAGTTGAATACACTCAAATACAACAACTGATTAGCTCGACTTCCTGATTCATGCCTATGTTTGCTTTTGTATTCATGAATACAATATCCTAAATACATCAACTACACCTTATAATCACATAAAAGGTATCTATAATCCGTAATATAGCAAATGGTATGTAGATGACTAATTACCACTAAAAGATAGTGCTTTATGAAAATTTCTATAGTATAATGCCGAATGAAGAACATAAAATAGGATTTTCATATATTGCATGCTATTTTGGTACGTAATATGTAATTCAATAATATATAATTATTATAATAATATATTGGTATAATATATAATATGATGATATTATTGCGTCATATTTTTATTTCTTAAATCTTTTAACAGGATTCTTTTCAAAATATTTTAACAAAGTTCTCATGCTTTTTATAATTTTTTTTCTTAAAAGAGATGTTAGTTGGAATTTATGGAGATGTTATTTATTGTATTAGAAGTAGATAATGAAAATAATAAATATTTCTCTCTTCTCGATATTTAACTTTTATGAGCAGCCTACGATTTACCTTTTGTTGGCTTTCTCAGGTTCTCGCTTGTCTCCTTCTTCTGTAATGTATCAAGAATAAATTATAGGCATAATTTAATCTCACGATTTAACAATAACTTTTAATAACTTTATATTTAACTTTATTAAAGCATAACCACAATAATGATTCCCCTATTTCCTTTCACTAATAATATTACCCGCAAAAATTGCAATGGACAAAAAAGGTAATTAGTTTGGTGAGTAGATAAACTAATTAATAATTAAGGGTAATTAGTTTAGTTTTTGTGTGTGAACCTGTAAAACTCTCTTCTTTCTAACCAACGAAATAGAATCTGTTACACTCTTTGTTAGTATTAAGGATACTACTAAAAGGAGTTTCTTACTTCTTTTCTCCTAGTCAACTTTTTTAATGCTACGGCATTTACTTTCAAAAAGATAATACAAAAAAAAAAAGTAATGTATTTGTATTTGACTTTCGTGCTTTTAACATAAATATAAATAAATATATAATTAATGCCATATTAAGTTAATTTTTTTAAAACTTTTTCCATTGATGTTATTGTATGTACCAATATAATAAATTATTATTAATGAATCTCTAAACACATTACCTCCAAAGAAAAGTTATCTTCAATTCAAGCTGGCCAATATAGTGGATATCATCCTCACAATGTTGAAGAATATTCACACAGAAAAGAAAGGGCTTTAACATAAAAAAAAATGTTACATATGTAGAACATTAAAGAACTCATATAAGGGAGATAAAACATCAAAAGACACATATACATCTAGATGGATAGAGTGTAGAAGCGTTGGACGAGAAAGAGAGATAGAATACATACAATCATATGTGATGACCCGATCCGTCGTCTCGTGTTTTACTACCCCAATCTTCCCATTTTCTGCCTTCTTATGTTTCATTACCGGTATTGGGTGTGTTAGAATTGATTTGGAGTGACTTTGATAAGAAATGAGACACTTAGTCTCTTTTAAGAAGACTTAAGTTGGAAAAGTCAATCGGATATTGACTTGTGAGTTAGGAGGCTCAGAATTAAATTCCGATGATTCGGTTAGCTCTGGGTGATGATTTAAGGCCTAGGAGCGCGATCAGAAGTAATTTTGGAGGTCTGGTGAAGAAGTTATCCAATTTTGGTGAAGTTTGAATTTTGGCGGATTCCGGTTGATAGGTGATATTTTGATCCGTGAGTCAGAATGGAATTCTGAGAGTTGCAGTAGCTTCGTTAGGTGATTTTGGAATTGTCTGCAAACTTTCAGGTCATTCGGAGGTCGTTTGGTTGGGTTTCGGACTGAATGTGAGTTTTGAAAGAATTTGATAAATTTAGGCTTGAATCCGTGGTAATTTAATGATTTAGTGTTATTGAATGTGTTTTGACGATTGAAACAAGTTTGAATAATGTTATAGGATGTATTGATATTTTTGGTTGAGGTCCCCGGGGTCTCAGGGTGAATTCGGATGGCTAACAGGAATTTTTGAGTTGAAAAATGCAGCAGAAAAAAATGCAGAGAATTTTGTTCTATGCGATCGCAATGCTCTAATGCGATCGCATAGTGTTAGCTACAGTACCCAGGATTTTGTTCTATGCAATCGCATAGAGTTAGCTATAGTGCCCGGAAATTTGTTCTATGCGATCGCATAGTGTTAGCTACAATACCCAGGATTTTGTTCTGTGCAATCGCATAGACTTAGCTACATTGCCCGGAATTTTTGTTCTATGCGATCGCATTGCTCTAATGCAATCGCATAGTGTTAGCTACAGTACCCGGACAGAATGTTAAAAATATTTCAGTCGCGAAAACAACCCATTTTCCTACCATTTTTGGTCATTCTTGAGAGCTATTGGACTGAAATTGAAGGGATTTCAACGGGGAATCATTGGAGGTAAGTTTTATGAGTTAAATACATACTTCTATACAAGAATCATCCATGGAATTTATGATTTAATGGCTAAATTAAAGAAATTAGGGCTTGAAGCAAAAACTTTAAATTTGCGATTTTAAGGGCCATTTGTGGTCCGATTTGGGAGTTCTTGGTATGTACGGATTCGTGGTGAGACGCGAATTCCAAAAGTATGAATTTTGAAATTTTTCGAAATGTGGGCCCGGGGCACAGATTTTGCCAATTTCGTGATTTTTGGTATTTTTCGAGTTCTTTCGATTGGGTTATGTTCCATTATCATACTGTGATATATTTGTAATAATTTTTCCTAGTTTTGACGCGCGTGGAGGTCGGTTTGAGGAGAAAAGGCGTCGCGGGCTTGAGTTTTCGCCGGTTCGAGGTGAGTAATACTTGAGAATGATATCCTGAGGGTTCGAAACCCTGGATTTGCACATCTTAGTGCTGTATTGAGGTGACTTGCACGCTGGACCTGATCGTGGGGTAGAGCACCGTTGGGGATCGTGATTTGGTCCGTCCCAGTTGTTGGTTTTACCGCGTATCTGCAAATAATTTGCTGTTATCATTATGATTTGGGCTCATTTCCATACTTGAGGCTTATTGCTGACTGTTTGAACTCTTTATAAAGATGAATTGTCATCACTGTTTCACTTACTATTTGAAATATGATTTGAACTCAGTCCGTGTGATTTACTCTATTTTGAACTGAGCAATATTTTTCTCAAACTTGGAATTTTAAATGATATTTGAGCTATTACTTGAGCTGAGTATTATTGGTTTTACTGATGCCCGATAGGCTTTTTGACTATTTTTGGACTGGTTAGGGTCGAGGGCCTTATGTGAGGGCAAGAAGAGTGATTTGAGGAGGCTTTCAGGCCTCGAGTGTTATGTGTGCATATGCAAATACATGCATGGATCAGACTGCACACCGCAGTATTATATTGCATGGATCGGACTGCACGCTGCAGTAGTATATTATATGGATCGGACTGCACGCCGCAGTAATATGTATGTGGATCAGACTGCACGTTGCAGTATTATTGCGCTTGGGATGCAGGAGCCCCATCGGAGTCTGAACCCTTACAGTGAGCACGAGTACCCAAATGGATCGGGCTGCACGCCGCAGCGGTCATATGCATTGCATTGCATTCACTCCTGTTTGTGATACGTGGCATGACATTAGCACTCATATATCATTGGCATACATACTGTTATTTGCCTTATTGACCAGATACCCTGGTGTTACAAGTTGAGGAGTGCTGTGCCCAAGAGGCCGACTTGTGAGCCGGCTGCTCTATTTGATATAGTATTCGTATGCTGGCTTTTGAAAAAACAAAGGGATATTTGTAAAAGAGATTTTCAAAGTGATATCTTTAACTGATATTGAGATTTTCCAAAAGAATTTTTACCGTATTACGATTTTCTCAAAGGGATTGTACTGTCTTGTATAGCATTTTGGTTTGCCCATACATGTTTTCTTATCGCTCGGATATTATTCTCTTTTATTACCACTGTGATGACCCAGCCCGTCATCATGTGAATTATCACCCCGTTATTGTTCACCCGATATCGGGTTATTAGCAGGGCAGAAGACTTTATGATGGTAGTTGAGCCAGGTGACCGCTAGCATTTGCGGCACCGTACTTTATTTTGTATTCCAGTTTTTATTTTGTATTTATCTATACTTTGTTGGCCAGTAGTAGCGCCCTTACTCTCTAGATGCTCATGACTTGTGACACCCCGGTCAGGTTGTATTGGGATGATATTAATAGATTTAAATGTCAATAAGTTGAAATTTCTATTTATTTATGTTAAATAGCTGTAATAAAAAGAATTTGAGGTTATTGGCTCGCCTTTGTCTTCCCGATAGGCACCGTCATGACCGGATATGGAAATTAGGTCGTGACAAGTTGGTATCAGAGCCTAGGTTACTAAGTCTCATGAGTTATGAGCAGGTTTAGTAGAGTCTCGCGGATCGATACAGAGACATATGTATTTATCACCGAGAAGCTACAGAACCTTTAGGAAAAACTTCACTTTCTTGGAATTCTTATCGTGCGTACTTGATTCAGTTGGAATTCTTCTAGAACAACTCTGGGTCCGCTCGAGGACGAGCATTTGTTTAAGTTAGGGAGAATGTGATGACCCGACCCGTCGTCTTGTGAGTTACTACCCCGATCTTCCCATTTTCTGCCTCCTTATGTTTCATTACCGGTATTGGGTGTGTTAGAATTGATCTGGAGTGACCTTGATAAGAAATGAGACACTTAGTCTTTTTTAAGAAGACTTAAGTTGGAAAAGTCAACCGGATGTTGTCTTATGAGTTAGAGGGCTCAGAATTGAATTCCAATGATTCAGTTAGCTCAGGGTGATGATTTAAGGCTTAGGAGCGAAATCAAAAGTAATTTTGGAGGTCTCGTGACGAAGTTATCTTATTTTGGCGAAGTTTGAATTTGGGCAGATTCCGGTTGATAGGTGATATTTTGATCCGAGAGTCGGAATGGAATTCTGAGAGTTGTAGTAGCTTCGTTAGGTGATTTTGGAATTGTCTGCAAAAGTTTAGGTCATCCGGAAGTCGTTTGGTTGGGTTTCGGATCGAATGTGAGTTTTGGAAGAATTTGATAAATTTAGGCTTGAATCCATGGTAATTTAATGATTTTAGTGTTGTTGAATGTGTTTTGACGATTGGAACAAGTTTGCATAAAGTTATAGGATATATTGGTATTTTTGGTTGAGGTCCCGGGGGTCTTGGGTTGATTTCGGATGGCTAATGGGAATTTTTGAGTTGAAAAATGCAGTAGAAAAAATTGCAGAGAATTTTGTTCTATGCGATCGCAATGCTCAAATGCGATTGCATAGCGTTAGCTATAGTACCCATGATTTTGTTCTATGCAATCGCATAGAGTTAGCTACGGTGCCCAGGAAATTTGTTCTATTTGATCGCAAGAGCTCTAACGCGATCGCATAGTGTTAGCTACAGTATCCAGGATTTTGTTCTATGCAACCGCATAGACTTAGCTATAATGCCCGGAAATTTTGTTCTATGCGATAGCGATGCTCTAATGTGATCGCATAGTGTTAGCTATAGTACCCGAGCAAAATGTTAAAAACATTTCAGTCGCGAAAACAACCCATTTGTCCACCATTTTTTGTCATTCTTGAGATCTTTTGGACGGGAATTGAAGGGATTTAGACGGGGAATCGTTGGAGGTAAGTTTTATGAGTTAAATACATGTTTTTATACAAGAATCATCCATGGAATTCATGATTTAATGGCTAAAAATTAAGAAATTAGGGCTTGGAGCAAACACTTTAAATTTGGGATTTGAGGGGCCATTTGTGATCAGATTTGGGATTTCTTGGTATGTACGGACTCATGGAAAGAAGAGGATTTCAAAAATATGAATTTTAAAGTTTTTTGAGATGTGGGCCTAGGGCTCGGGTTTGCCAATTTCATGATTTTTGGTATTTTTCGATTTCTTTCGATTGGGTTATGCTCCATTATCCTATTATGATATATTTGTACTGATTTTGGCTAGTTTCGACGCTCGTGGAGTCTGATTTGAGGAGAAAAGACTTTGCGGGCTTTAGTTTTCACCGGTTCGAGGTGAGTAATACTTGGGAATGATATCCTGAGGGTTTGAAACCCTGAATTTGCACATCTTAGTGCTGTATCCAGGTGACTTGCACGCTGGACCCGAGCGCGGGGTAGAGCACCATTGGAGATCATGACTTTGTCCATCCCGATTGTTGGTTTCACCGTATTTGCAAATAATTTGTTGTTATCATTATGATTTGGGCTCATTGCCATACTTGAGGCTTATTGCCCACTGTTTGAACTCTTTATGAACATGAACTATCATCACTGTTTCCCTTACTATTTGAAATATGATTTGAACTCAGTCTGTGTGATTTACACTATTTCGAACTCAGCTATATTTTTCTCAAACTTGGAGTTTTAAACGATATTTGAGCTATCATTTAAGCTGAGTGTTATTGTTTTTACTGATGCCCGAGGGGCTTTTTGACTATTCTTGGACTGATTGGGGCTGAAGGCCATATGTGAGGGCAAGTGGAGTGATTTTAGAAGGCTTTTGGGCCTCGAGTGTTATGTGTGCATATGCATATACATGCATGGATAGAAGTGCACGCCGCTGTGGCATATTGTATGTATCAGACTGCACGCCGCAATAGTATATTATATGGATCGGACTGCACACCGCAGTAATATGTATGTGGATCGGACTGCACACCTCAGTTTTATTGCGCTTGGGCTGCAGGAGCTCCTCCGGAGTCTGAACCCCCACCGTGAGCACGGGTACCCAAATGGATCGGGCTGCATGCCGCATCGGTCATATGCATTGCATTGCATTCACTCCTGTTTGTGCTATGTGGCATGACATTAGCACTCATATATCATTGGCATACATACTGTTATTTGCCTTATTGACCAGATACCCTGGTGTTACATGTTGAGGAGTGCTGTGCCCAAGGGGCCAACTTGTGAGCCGACTGCTCTATCTGATATAGTATTCGTATGCCGGCTGTTGAAAAAGTAAAAGGGATATTTGTAAAAGAGATTTTCAAAGTGATATTTTTAATTGATCTTGAGATTTTCCAAAAGAAATTTTACCTTATTACGATTTTCTCAAAGGGATTGTATTGTCTTGTATAGCATTTTGGTGTGCCCATACGTGTTTTCTTATCGCTCAGATATTATTCTCTTGTTTTACCACTGAGTTGGAAGTACTCAGTTTACTCCATGCACCTTGCATGCGGCTACAGGTATTGTTCACCCGATAGCCGGTTATTAGCAGGGCAGAAGACTTTATGGTGGTAGTTGAGCCAGGTGACCGCTAGAGTTTGCGACACCGTACTTTATTTTGTATTCCAACTTTTATGTTGTATTTATCTATAGTTTGTTGGCCAGTAGTAGCACCCTTACTCTCTAGATGCTCATGACTTGTGACACCCCAGTCAGGTTGTGTTGGGATGATATTAATAGATTTAAATGTTAATAATTCAAAATTTCTATTTATTTATGTTTAATAGATGTAATAAAAATGATTTGGGGTTGTTGGTTGGCTTTGTCTTCTCGAGAGGCGCTATCATGACCGGGTATGGAAATTGGGTCATGACATCATCCCAATATTTTAATAATTGTACAAATTAAGCACCTTAAGTATAAAATCACAACTTTTGAGGTACCATGATATCATAATCAATCTTAACTATTTTATTTTTTATCATAACCCGGATTTTCCATTATCGGGTGTCGTGATGGCGCCTACTAACGGAGCTAGGCCAGCCAAATATTAAACATACTCTAACCAATCTCAACAATATAATATACTGGAAAATAATTAAATAAATACAGAAGACTTTAAGTTTAATAAAATAAAATCGATTGCGGAAGTTAATAACACATGAGTACCCAAAATCTGGTGTCACTAGCACGGGATACTAAAGAGTACTGCATACAAGTCTGAATGAAAGAAGATACATATGTATGTCTCGGAACAATGAAAACAAACTCAAATAAGGGAAAGGGACTTCGGCCTGCGAACACTATCTAGGCTACCTCGAGAGTCCCTGGACTGAAGATAGCTCCCGGAAAAAATCCTACTGCTCCTGTCCAAAATCTGCTCCTGGATCTGTGCACAAAGGAATACACAGAGTGTAGCATCAACACAACCGACCCCATGTGCTGGTAAGTGCCTGGCCTAACCCCGGTGAAGAAGTGACGAGGCTAGACGGGACTACCAAATCAACCTGTACAATTCTATGTACATATATATACAATAAAAGGAAAAGAAATACCGAACTAAGCAATTAAAGGGAGGGAAACATGCTGTGAGGGAGTACAATCTGAATATAAAATTCATCAGTGTAATTAAGAGATAAGGCACAATAATAACTACCAAAGCATAAGAAATTCAATGGTTGCACGGTATCAACCTTCGTGCTTTTACTCTCATCCTCACCCAAGCAATCGTATAAAATGCACGGCATCACCCTTCGTGCTTTCCCTCACATAACTCTCATTTCATGGCACGGAATGACCCTTCGTACAATATTAGTTAAATTAGAGCAAAGAATGTCCCTTCGTGCGTAAACAGTCAAAATATAGTAAAGAATGACCCTTCATACAAATATAATCAAAAATAGCACGGAATGACCCTTCGTTCATTAATACTCTTCCTCACCCAAACAACAGTCACAACCAAACAACAGTCACAACCAAACATGCAAGAGAAAAGTAGACAATAATAAGAAATGTCACGGCAAGAGAATAACAAACCTAACAACTAAGTCCCAGCAAGAGAACAACACCAATAGCCTTCACATCCCGACAAGGAAAATATTCAATATATTTAAACCATCCTGGCAAGGGATCAATCACAACTCCTTTCAATACTTTCATCTCCTACTCAGTAGTATTTATCATTCGCGCCAACGCTTCAAAGTATTAATATTTCATAATTCATCCTCAAACTTTTCACATTATGTAGTCGTCATTAATTAGCTTAGAAGAGCTCCAAATTATCTCAAAAACAAGTACAAACAAAGACCACGATTATGATAGACTCCGGTGTATAGATACTCGTCACCATGCCTATACACCGCACTTGATCAATTAGCAAATAGCAATTATGACACTCTAATCCTATTCCCTCAAGCCAAAGTTAGATCAAACACTTACCTCGGTCTGAAAATAGCAATTAAGGCTCTAAAACCGCTTTTCCTTTAGAATCTGGCTCCGAAATAATGATATCTAGGCACAATTTGGTTCAGTAGTATCAATAAGAGCTCAAAAACACAATCCCATAGCCTAGAAATGAAATTCCCATCATTCTTCCAAAAATAGAAAAATCCGGCACAGGCCCACATGGTCCAAACTCAAGGCTCGGACCAAATTCCAATCACCCATAACCCAACAAGTTAAATTGTGTAATTTGTTTAAAGATTCGACCCCAAATTGAGGTTGAATCGCCAAAATTCCTAAAACCCTAGTTCTACGCAAAACACCCATTTTCTACCTTAAATTTCATGATTTAGGGCTATGATTTGATAGATGATGATAGGAAATGAAGAAGATGAGTTAAATAATACTTACCTAAGGAACATTGATGAAGGTTAGCTCTAAAATTCGCCTAGGTGCTGTGGAGAAGTTAAGGTTTGAGACAAATGGGCATAATCCCGTAATAGCTACTATTTTGAACTTAAAAATTTACTGGGCAAAATTGTTCATCGCGTTAGCGACATCCGTGTCGCGTTCACAATGAAGGAAGACTGCCAAGCATCGCGTTCACGTGAAAAGGGGCGCGAATGCGTAGAAGAAAATGTTGGTGGCCCGCGGACTGTTATACATGAATGTGATAAAAGGATCGCGAATGCGGTGGAGGGGAGGGCTCTGCTACGCGAACGTGTGAATAAAAGTGCGAACGTGATGAGGGGGATGACATAACAGTGCGAACACGGTGGGATTTCCGTGAACGCGAAGAAGGCTGGGGCACTGGTCATCGCGAACGCAAGACAAGGTCATGTTCGCGTAGAACAAATGACCTATGCAAGAATTGCAGAAAACCTACTATGATTTTAGGTGTGAAACTACCCCGAACCACCTTTGAATCACTCCCGAGCCCTCAGGGCTCCCAACCAAACACACACACTAACTCAATATCATCCTACAAACTTGCTCGAGCGATTATATTGCCAAATAACATCTAAATCAAATAATCAAACACCAAAAATCATAATTTTCATTTCAAAGTTCATAACTTCCAACTTTAGCTATTTTGTTCTGAAACACGTCAAACGATGTCCGATTTCGACCAAATTTTAGAGAAAATACTTAACGCATATTTAAGACATGTATCGGGTGTCAGAACCAAAATACAAGCCTGATACCTATATTTTCTAACTCATTTTCATTTCCATTTTTCCTTAATAATTTTAGAAAATAATTTAATAGAAAAATTCTTTTACCGGGGTTCTGGACCTCGAATTTTGCCTCCGGGCACATGTCCGAATCCCATATTTTTTTACGGACCTCTCGTGACCATCACATCATAGATCGGGGTCTATTTACCTAACGTGTTGATCAAAGTCAACTATATCAATATTAATATCATAATTCTTCAAAAATGATTTCATAGAATTCATATATTTTAACATAAAAATTTTCCGACTTTGCGCCCGGACTACGCACACAAATTGAGGCACCCAAAAGTGAGGTTTTCAAGGCCTCAAAAGTGCAAAAAGGGGAGAAATATGGTGATGACCCTTTGGGTCATCACATTCTCCACCTCTAATAACTGTTCGTCCTCGAATGGACAAAAGAAGAAGTACCCGAGTCAGAAAATAGATGAGGGTAACTGCTCCGCATATCAGATTCGGACTCCTAGGTCAATGCCTCAAGAGGTTGACCTCTCCACTGAATACGCACTGAAGGAAAACTTTTCAATCTAAACTGTCGAACCTACTCGGTCTAGAATAGCTACCGGATCCTCCTCGTAGGATAGATCCTTGTCCAACTGGACAGTGCCGAAATCTAACACATGGGTAGGATCGCCATGATACCTCTGAAGCATAGACATATAAAACACTGGATGCACGACTGACAAGCTAGGTGGCAAGGCAAATCTATAAGCCACCTCTCCCACACACTCAAGAATCTCAAAATGGGCCAATGGACGTAGGGCTAAGCTTGCCCGTCTTCCCAAATCTCATCACGCCCTTCATAGGCGATACACAAAGCAATACCCGCTTGCCAACTATGAAAGCTACATCTCGAACCTTGCGATCTGCCTAACTCTTTTGCCGCGACTGATCCGAATGAAGCTTGTCCTGAATGATCATGACCTTATCCAAGTCCTACCCAACAAACGAGCCTCTCCCAGCTCAAACCATCCAACTGAAGACAGACATCACCTACCATACAATGCCTCAAAAGGATCCATCTGAATGTTGGATTGGTAGCCGTTGTTGTAGGCGAACTCTGCTAAAGGTATAAATTGGTCCCAAGAGCCTCCAAAATCAATAACACAGGCTCGGAGCATGTCCTCCAATATCCGAATAGTCCTTTCGGACTGACCATCTGTCTAAGTATGGAATGCTGTGCTCAACTGAACCTAGGTGCCTAACTCCTGCTGAACTGCTCTCCAAAAGCGCAAGGTAAACTGCGTAACCCGATCCGAAATGATAGATGTCGGCACACCATGAAGGCGAACAATCTCTCGGATATAGATCTCAACTAGCCTCTCTGATGAATAGGTGGTGGCAACAAGAATTAAATGTGCTGACTTGGTCAACTTATCAACAATGACCCAGATAGCATCAAACTTCTTCCGGGTCACTGGAAGTCCAATAACAAAGTCCATGGTAATTCGCTCCCACTTCCACTCTGGAAGCTCAATCCTATGAAACACACCACCAGGCCTCTGATGCTCATACTTGACCTGGTGACAATTCAAATATCGAGCCACCTATGCAACAATGTCCTTCTTCATCCTACACCACCAGTAACACTGCCGCAAGTTCTGATACATATTAGCAGCACCCAGGTGAATAGAATATTGAGAACTGTGGGCCTCCGCTAAGATCAACTCTCGAATACCATCGACATTGGGCACACATACTCGCCCCTGCAACCTCAAAACACCATCCGCATCTAATGTCACCTTTGTGGAACCTCCACGCTACATAATGTCTCTCAGGAAACACAAATGAGGATCATCAAGCTGCTGGTCACGGATACGGTCCAATAATGAAGAACGAGCGATTGTGCAAGCTTAAACTCGACTAGGCTCAGAAATGTCCAACCTCATAAACCGGTTAGCCAAGGTCTGAATATCCAAAGCAAGCGGTCTCCGGCTGACCGGAATATAGGCAAGACTACCCATGCTAGCTGACTTCCTGGTCAATGCATCAGCCGCCACATTTGCTCTCCCCGGGTGGTACAAAATAGTAATATCATAATCCTTCAGTAGCTCCAACCATCTCCACTGCCTCAAGTTCAACTCTTTCTGCTTGAACAAGTATTGTAGACTCTTGTGATCAGTTTATACCTCACACGTCACACGCCATACAGATAATGCCTTCAAATTTTCAATGCGTGAACTATAGCTGCCAACTCCAAATTATGAACCGGATAGTTCTTCTCATGAATCTTCAACTGCCTCGAAGCATAAGCAATGACCTCGCCATCATGCATCAACACTACTCCAAACCCAACACATGAAGCATCACAATAGATTGTATAGGGTCTTGAACCTGTGGGTAAAACCAATATCGGTGCCGTAGTCAGAGCTGTCTTGAGCTTTTGAAAACTCTCCTCGCACTCGTCTAACCACCTGAACTGGGCACCCTTATGGGTCAACATGGTCATCGGGGATGCTATAGATGAGAACCTCTCCATGAACTGTCGATAATAACTAGCTAACCCCAAGAAACTCCGAATCTCAGTAGCTGAAGCTGGTCGAGGCCAATTCTTGACTGCTTCACTCTTCTTCGGGTCTACCTGAATGTCCGCTGGTGATACTGCATGACCCAAATATACAACTGAACTCAACCAGAACTTGCACTTTGAGAACTTAGCATACAACTGGCTATCCTTCAGAGTCTGAAGAACCACTCTAAGGTGCTGCTTGTCCTCCTCATGGCTGCGGGAGTACACAAGAATATCATCAATGAAGACTATCATGAACAAGTCTAAATAAGGCCTGAACACTCAGTTCATCAACTCCATAAATGCTACTAGGGCATTGGTCAACCCAAATGACATAACCAAAAACTCATAATGCCTACACCGAGTGTGAAATGCTGTCTTAGGGACATCAGACGCCCTAATCCTCAACCGATGATAACCCGATCTCAAATCTATCTTTGAAAACACCTTCGCCCCCTACAACTGGTCAAACAAATCATCAATCCTCAGTAGTGGATACATTTTCTTTATCGTCACCTTGTTCAGCTGCTGGTAATCAATGCACATCCTCATTGATCCATCATTTTTCTTCACAAATAGAACTGGCTCACCCCCAAGGAGAAACACTAGACCTGATGACGCCTTTCTCAAGCAAATCCTGCAACTGATCCTTTAGATCCTTCAGCTCTGGCGGGGCCATACGATATGACAGAATAGAAATGGGCTACATGCCTGGGACCAGATCAATACAAAAATCAATATCCCTGCCGGGCGGCATACCCGACAGGTCTAAAGGGAAAACCTCTGGGAACTCCCGAACAATAGGAATTGAGTCAATAGAAGGAACCACTATGCTGGAATCATGAACATATGCCAAATAAGCTAAATACCCCTTCTCGACCATGCGTCAAGCCTTAACATATAAAATAACACTGTGGGTGGCATGTCCTGGGGTCCGTCTCCATTCCAATCAGGGCAAGTCTGGTAAAGCTAAGTCCACGGTCTTGGCGTGACAATGCAAGATCGCATGATACGGGGACAACCAATTCATCCCCAATATAACATCAAAATCAACCATGTCGAGAAGCAATAGATCGACACGGGTCTCAAGAACCTCAAATACTACTACACAGGAATGATGAACTCTATCGGCAACTATAGAATCACCCACTGGCGTGGATACATATGTAGGAATACCCAAGGCATCACTAGGCATAGCCAAGTAGGGAGCAAAATAAGGCAACACATATGAATACATGGACCCAGGGTCAAATAACATTGAAGCATCCCTGTCACAGACCAGAATAGTACCTGTAATAACCGTATTGGAAGACTCGACCTCTATCCTGGCTGGCAAAGCATAACATCGGGGCTGGGCCCTATATCCTTGAACTACATCTCTAGGACGATCAACCACTATCTGTCCTCCGCCTCTGTTGGTCCGAGATCCACCTCTACGGTCCCTACCTCCACCCTTATGATCCCTATCCCCGCCTCTAATTGGCTGGGTTGGCTATTGATCACCTACTGCCTGAATCATAGGGCGAGGACCCTGCTACTGAGAGCTGCCCGATGCTCTAGGGAAAAACCTAACAATATGACCAGGGTCACCACAACCATTTCAAGATCGCAGCTACTGTGACCGCTGGCCCTGTCGACCTGAATGTCCTCTCCTGAAGCTCTAAAGTGGGGGTTCACTGATAGGCTGTTGATCTCAATAATACTGCTGAGAACCTCCGTTGCCTGGAGCACCATGAGAAACCTGGAGCGTAGACTGAAGGGGCCTCGGTGCCTGACCTCTACCATAGGAATCCCTACCTCCAGATGAGGTACCACAAAATCTACCAGAATAACGAGGCCTCTTGTTCAACATCTGACTACCTCCCCGTGTGAGGGCCATCTAAACTCTGTGGGCCGCATTGGCCGCCTCCTGAAAGGAAATATCACTAGCAACTCCCATGGCCATCTGAAGACGGATTGGTTTAATAAATCCATCAATATATCTCCAAACCCTCTATCGCTCTGTAGGGAGTATCACAACTGAATGGCATGCCAAGTCAATAAATCTAGTCTCATACTATGTAACTTTCATGGAGCCCTGGTGGAGGCGCTCAAACTGCCTACGAAGTGCCTCCCGCCGTGTGATGGGGAGAAACTTCTCCAAGAATAACTCTTGCGAATTGATCCCATGTTAAAGTTGGAGACCTTGCTTTTCTAGACATGCAAAAATCTCTCCACCAAGTCTTGGCGGACCTTGCAAGCCCGAAGGTGCAAAAATTGACCCCAATGGTTTCCATTATACTCATAGTCCTGAGAATTTCATGACAACTGAATAGGAAATCCTATGGATCCTCTGATGAAGCACCGCTGAAAGTGGCGGTGAAGAGCTTGGAGAACCTTTCAAGTCTCCACAAGGCATCTGAAGACATAGCTGCTGTGAGCACGTGATTTTTGCCCTAAGCAAGCAAATTCCAATATTAAAAAAATAAGATTTTTTGATGTGCAATTATGGGTTTAATTGAAATAATTGTGTGATTGTGATTGAAATAATTTGAAATTTAAAAAAAACTACAAAAGAATTAATTAGAAATATCACAAAGATAAGGAAAATTAAAGAGAAAAATTAACAAAAATACAAAAAATACCGGAAAAATTAAAGAAAATAGCAAAAATGCCATAAAACACCAGAAAAAAAATTAATTAGAAAAAATAGGAAAATAAAAGAGAAACAACAATTGAAAATGAATACAAAAAGATAAAATAAAATACAAAAGGAAAATACAAAGAAAATAATTATATACATGAGGAAATACAATTACAATTGGGCCACAATTCAAAATACAGGCCGAAAGTGTAAACAACCCAAAGGAAACAATCATCCAGTCCAATTATTTAAATGAAACGATGGCGTATTGAAGAATCAAATCTCAACCATTGATATATTGATCTAACGGACCACGTGAGGCGGTTTGAAATAAAAGAAACAACGTCATGTGTAGGCTTTAATCTTGGCCGTCCAAATAAGTTGATCAAACGGACGCTGATAGGTCTCATAAAACTTCAAACGACGTAGCATTGGTAACAAATCCTAGCCGTCTATGTCTGAAGATCGAACGGAGGCCAGACAATCTCTCATTTAATGAAACGACAATGTCTAAGGATAATTAATCCTGGCCATTGATCATAAATGATCCAAAGGCCAGGATCGCCCAGGCCTAAATGAGTATAAAAACTCCATCTCTACGTTCAGAGACCAAACACGCCTATACACACAAAACCCTAGCCGCCTATCTCTCTCTTCTTCTTCATCTTCTTCAGCCGTCTCCAATGGAGACCAGCTTGAATCCATGGCTGTTTCCAACCACAAACCAGCCTCAAACCTCTTTATTTCTCTCTTTCACACCAAGACCACCCTAAAAAACTTAGGAAACCAGAAAAACCCCTTGTTCTTGAAAGTCCGATCACCGGAAAAATTTTCGGTGACCTTGAAATCTATGACCTAGCCTTCCTAATTAACACCCCATAACCACTATAAGGGGATCTTTCACCCTATGTAATTGGTTTACTTTGAATAACCCTGGAAATGTTCGAATCTTGCAAAGAAGTTCGCCGGAACCCTACCTCCGGCGAACACCCAAACACAACCCACCCCCAAATACACCCCAATAACACCCAGAACACCCTTCTACCCCTAAAAACCCAAAATAAACCCATTCAAGGAAAATCTGGAAAAAGTCAGACTTCGAGTCTTTTGAAAATCTTGAAGTTTGGAAAATCAGACTTCAAGTCTTTGAAATCTTGAACCCTAGAAAAAGAAAAGAAGAAGAAAAAGAAAGAAAGAAAGGAAGTAAATAATAAAGAGAATAACAAGAGACATATCCTGCAAGCTAAGTGTTCTTTGCCTTCTTTGCTTTAAGTTTTCTGAATTTTTTGATCTCTTGCATGTTTTCTTTTCTTTTGTCTTCTAAGTTTCTGTATTGGATCTCTTGCATATTTTCTGCTTATTTGTCTTCTAAGATTTTTGTATATAATTCTTTACATCGTTCTTGACTGTTAGTCTTTTGAGTATTCTGTTGTTAGCCTATGATAATCTCGTCTATTCTGTTCTTCGCACATAACTAATATGTTTTAGCTCCTTAGGGTTTTCTATAAGTTCAACACATGAATCTCATTTTGAATATGTTTCTTTATGTATGATTTGTTTACTGTGCCTAGTCTGAAATTACAATTTAGTTAATTGGGATTCAACCATTATCAAATTTCCCTCTGAGTTTTGGTTAATTGAAGAATGATTTTTGATTAGGGCTATGTGTGCAAAACGACATAAATTATCTATATTTGTAATGGATTCATATGTTAGACTATGTTAAATTCTATTGTGCTTTGAAGTATTGGTTATAGCTGTAAAGACAAATGTGGTTAGTAATCTGGCTATTATTGAAAATGACCTAGTCTGGCCATTCCTGAAACATTAGAGTGGTTAGTTCTACAATCTAAGTCTGGTTAGTTAAAGTTAATAAAGTAGGCTAGTTCTGCAATCTAATTCTGATTAAGCTAGTAATAATAAAAAAGGTTACATTTTAAATTAGTCTAAGTAAATTAAAAGAGGTTAAAATTGAAAGGTTGTTGAGTTAAAATCAGGCCAAGTCTTAAATGGTTTATAAGATAGTGACTAATAGTTAAATGTGTATAAAACCTAAGATACCCTGACCTTAGTAGGTCGGATAAATAACAAGTAACAATAAGGGTACAAAAGGAATAAGAAATGGCATAATTGTGAATTTAATAGAGCCTATAGGGACAAAACAGACTTTAGTGCTTAGTATTTCTGTAATTAACCATAAAATAAAGGGTAAAACAGGCCTAGTGAAAAGGTATAACTGTGATAATCCTTAGCAAGTGAGGGCACCATAGTAATATGCCCTTAATAGAATAAAAAAGAATTCCCTAGAACCTTCCAGTAGGGGCTGGAAGGCATTTCGAGCCTAGAATAAAGGTACCAAACTGTAATTAATAAAAGAATTAAGGTGAAAGAACTAATAATAAGAATTTTAAATTTCACCCAAATCACCTATAATAAACTGTCAATTAGCCTGAAAAAGGGCTGGATTCTAGAAATTCAGAGGTTGAACATTCTGATATTACAAAATTAAGAGTTAGACATTGGAGAATTATGAAATTAGAAATACTGATTTGAATTTAAAGCTAGTAGTCGAAGGTTTCAAATCCTAGAGTTCTAGCTTAACTTTTCTATTGTTC
This sequence comes from Nicotiana noctiflora, assembly GCA_032618575.1. Lineage (NCBI taxonomy): Eukaryota > Viridiplantae > Streptophyta > Magnoliopsida > Solanales > Solanaceae > Nicotiana > Nicotiana noctiflora. The sequence goes on from JASVEL010011003.1 coordinate 38,041, forward strand.
GATACTATTGGATTCTATTGGTTTTCTTCAATTCAACTTGCTGGGTTGCTTATTTGCCGAGTTTAAAGATTATACTTGACCGTGATTCTGCTGCTTTGCTGTGATTGTTCTTCGACTGTTCTGTTGCTGTAATCGCTGACTATTCTTCATCTCATTGCTTCTTAGACTCATAAGCTTCATTTTCTGTTTCAGGTACACATTCTCTATCCAGAAATGTAATTGCCAGCAAATTGAAGAAATGAAATTCCATGAGTTGTTCGAATGAAATTTTCTGCTGCATTCTATAGATTTTATGTTTATCATATGTTAGACCTTTTGTAATTTGATAGGAATGTTTGTAATAGCTAATATGTATGAGACTAGAATAATATGACTGATAGTGTAGAAGTAGAGTAGATATAGCTATAAATATCGTTATACTAGGTTAAAAACAGGATGATATATGAGCTTAATTTACCTAGTAAACAGGCTTAACAATCTAAAAATAACAATTAACCTATCTCACCTAATAAAATTATGACAATTCGAAATAAGTAAATCAAGTTACAGCATGCTTTGTCATTTAGTTTAGCTTAATAACGATCCTGAATAGTATGAGTTATAATCAGTAATTAATAACAATTCAATTTGCACTATTAAGCATCATATCACCGTTTAAAGTAGCTAGGACAGTAGTCTATCGTTCAAAGTTCCATTAGTGATTGGTAATTAGAATTTAAAATTAATATTGTTAAATCTGTTCCTTATGAAATAAAATTCCATTGGTTAAATTACTCTACTGCTTGATGAATGTTTGTATGTTGGTTATGAAATCTCGATCTTATTTTGTACTCTTCTCGTCTGATTTGGGCATAATCAATGGTATAGGCCCAGATCCAATTGGACTCATCTCTGGACCACTGAATAATGACTTTTACGTATACTGGGTTTCTGAAACCCAGTTCTGTGAATTGGACTATTAAATTCGGTCTATAATGTCCTGACCTGGAAATGGAATAATGGGCCTGGACACAGTTCTGAAAATACATAAGAAGTTAAATAATTAGGGGAAAAACCAAAAAATAGAGAATATAGCATTTATTAGGATTGGACTTCTAAAATAACGGGACGAGCCTCGTATAAGAATAAAAATACGCGGGGCCCCCATATGAATGTTAATAAGTGATAGACTCGGGAAGACCGTTTAGCAAATTTAACGTTTTTTCCTAAAGAATAATAAGCTGTTAGTCACTATAGGCACGATTTAAAATGTACATTCTTTAATACGAGTGCACATCTAATGTGACTCAAATCTTAAATCCCGACGACGTTGAAATGTATTAAAGTCACATGTGTACTGGTTGCGGTGTGACTCGAAATATGTTTTTGCGACCTCGCAAGTCGTAAAAATATAAAAAACGAAACATTCACTTTTTATAAAAGCATATAACGAAATCAAATAAAGTCAAAAACGACAATTGAGCGACTGTGCTAAAATCACAGAATCCGGGAGTGCCTAACACCTTCTTCCGGGTTAACAGAATTCCTTATCCAGATTTCTAGTTGCGCGGACTGTTTAAACAGAGTCAATTTCCTCGAATTCGGGATTAACCGGTGACTTGGGACACCATTATCTTCCCAAGTGGCGACTCTGAAACTCTAAATAAAATCTCGTTCCGATTGTCCTTAAAGTGGAAAAAATCCTTCCTCGTTGTTATTATTATATCCTTCCCGGGTGTATTAGTAATTAACAAGGTATACCGTATCCCCTTTTTGGGAAATAGAGGTAGTAAAAAGGGAGGTATGACAGCTCTGGCGACTCAGCTGGGGATATGCAACCCAGAACTTTGGTTCAGGGTTTAAGAATTTGAGCTCGATTGAATTGTCGTTCTTGATGTTATTTGACTTCATTATATGCTTTGATCAATGTGTTACGTGTTTACCGCTTTGATATTACGTGGATTGTATATATAAAATTGTGCCGAAAACCCTTATTTTCTTACCTCCGGGGATGTGCTTACTGGTTGAGACTCCCCTTTCTGTTAGTGTCACACCCTAAAAAAGAAATAGAGGTCGGATAATCACTTTGATTTATTGAAAACTAAAATTCGACATTTTTTGGTCATTTTCTAAAAAGGTGGTTGGACCCGTCAAGGGTTTCCTACGTATCCCACCTAATGGCGAGAACCAAACCTGCGTAGTTTGGTCAGATTATTATGTGACCAATTATTTTAACAGCATTGTTCCACTTTTTTTTCAAATTTTGACAGAGTTTCGATATTTTCTATTCTAAATTTTTTCTTTTCTTTTGTTTTTCAGGAATTTAGCCGGTCCGCATAATAATCCAGGACAAATAAATGCAACATATAATATGCTCGGTTTTTAATATTCCGGGTCACCTGTCCTAGACAGACCTAACCCCTGTGTTAAGTCCCTTAAGTCAGATATGATGCAAATAATCGTCCTAGATCTAGGTTCAATATCCTGATGTTTCATATGGTTCTAGACCGTGTACACGAGTGGACAACTCGGATCGAGGAGGGGGCTACGTACCGAGGACCCACGGGATCGTTCGGCTTTGTACTCCTTTTGTAGTTGTTGTAGCTCCAACTCTAACCGAGCCATAGCCATGTAGTAATATTCTCTCTCTACTTCAAACTATTTGGTTTGTTTGCTACTTTTGACTTCGGCTATAATGATATTCTTTCTCAATCGAGCTACCTCAACCTTGTGTTCATCTTGTAATTGCTGAACCATTCAAACTCTTTCCTCAGCATTTTTGGCAGTTGTTTCCGAACCCCGATTAACTCCTTTTCAGCTTTATCTAGATCAAAGCTATAGTCATTCACTTTGTGCTGAAGATTTTCAATTAACTTTTCATCTCGGGCAAGGCAAACTGGGGTTTCGGCTACTGTTTTCATCTTTGCAATCTGAGCCTTCAAATTTCATTCTCTTTTCTCAGTTGTTTCTTTTCTCCCTCATCGGATGCCGGTTGTAAGCTGCTTTCTAATTTGAGGTTTTGGAATTGTTTCTCTAAAAAGCTGATTCTGGCTCGGTACTCATTTTCTTTGGCCACCCAATCTTTGTGTTACTTAGACTGCTCGGCCAAATCTTGAATGTGAGGCCTCATCATTGGTCTATCATGCTCGACATCCCGGCGATACCATGCGGCATACCCTGGTGATACTGCCCCTCGAGCTCGGTTTCCCACACAAGTGTCTACTCTCAAACATTGGCATTCATTCAAAGTCTTTCGAATCTTTACTTCTGGAAATTGTCCGCATCTTTTGGTATGACCTGATATCTCCCGAGCTACCGTAGTACCCTGTACGGTGCATATGGTTGAATGCTTTTAAGACCCATTATCAGAAAATGCGACCCTTTTGTTGGCATGTATATCACCTCGTTGAGGGGCAACCATCCGTATGCCCAATCAATTTGGCTAGCAGTTAATGATATGTAATCCAACCTTTTGATCCTTCTGGCAGCTTAACTTCTTTTGTTCTCATATAAAACTCTTCAAGGCACGTTTTTTCAGACGACTCGTAACTCGAGAATAGAGGATGACAACACAAATGTTCTATCAACCATATCTGGAGAAGCAAATTGCATTCCTTGAAGAAGTCATGCCCTGCTTTACAGGATGTGAGGGCAAGGGATATTCTAGCTCACTCAATGAATATTATCTTGCACAAGAAGAGTACTGGTGTGACGACCCGGCCCGTCGTCACGAGAATTACCACCCCGTTATGTTGTAAATACATGTTTTATGATTTTATATCAGTGTTAGAGTCTATCGGGTGAGTTAGGAGTGGATTGGATTGAAAATGAGGCATATAGCCTTCTTGAAGGAAACTTGAATAAGGAAAGTCAACCCGGAGTTGACTATTTGGTTAGAGGGCTTGGAATCGGATTCTGATGATTCGGTTAGTTCCGGGAGGTGATTTGTGACTTAGGGGAGCGATCAAAATTGAATTTGGAGGCCCGGTATAGAAATAAGCTTGAATTGGCTAAGGTTGAATTTTGGCGAAATCCGAACGGTAGGTGAGATTTTGATCTGGAGGTCGAAATGGAATTCCGACACTTGCAGTGGCTCCGTTAGGTGATTTTGGATGTGCCTGCAAAATTTCAGGTCATTCGGACGTCGTTTAGTCGGGTTTTGACAACTTTGGGAATTTTGATGTAAATTGAGTTGTATTGATTGAGTGTCGTCCCATTGGCCTAATTTGTTGTATTTCTACTGTATTTGATCAGATTCTGCGCGTGCGGAGCTTGATTCTCGTGGCAAGGGCATTGCGGAGTAGTCGTCGTGCCGTATTGAGGTGAGTAATAGATGTGGGTGATGACCAGCGGGTGATAACGCCGTAGTGATATTGTGCTTGGGCTGAAGGAGCCCCTCCGGAGTCTGAACCCCCACAATGAGCACGGGTACCCAAATTGGATTGGGCTACGCGCCGTAGCGGTCATATCATGCATTGCATTGTATTTAGCTACATCTGATAGATGTTATACTGTTTTGCTGGTACTTGTTGGTACAGGTACAGTTGATATTGATTCTGTGACAGGGTATTTGATTACAACTTTACATATTGCTTTATTGCGGATTTCTTATCTGCGCTGTCTTACTCCAGTTTATTACCACTGAGTCTGGCAGTACTCATCTTACTCCTTGCACCTTGTGTGCAGATCCAGGTACCTCTCAGCAGTGATCCGGTAGCTGTGCGAGGCGACATTTGTGGATATTCGAGGTAGCTGCAGAGTCCGCAGGACCCGATATTCCTCCTCACTGTCTCTTGATTTTGTATTAACTTTTGTTTCCGCACTTGGTATCTTGTAAACCTTATACACTCATGTTCAGTAGAGGCTCATGACTCTTGACCCTTCGGTCTATGGCAGTTGATGTATTATGGGACTTGGTTCCCCGTTTTCGTTATATGTATCGCTATTGCTTCGTGATTTGATATGCTTAAATGGGCTAAAAGAGAGCTTCTAGCTCCGTTATTGTTATTGATTGGTCGAGCTGGCTTAGCAATGTGTTGGGCGCCATCACGACCGGATTTGGGGTCGTGACAAGTTGGTATCGAAGCCTAGGTTTACTAGGCCTCGCTGAGTCTTGAGCCGGTTAGTAGAGTCTTGTGGATAGGTACGGGGACGCTTGTACTTATCCTCGGAGGCTGCGAACCTTTAGGAAAACTTCACTTTTTTTGAACTCGTCGTGCGATCTTGTTGTTCCGAGAACCGAACTTCTATATTCTATTCTCTCGCGGATGGCGAGAACGCGAGCATCGGGATGAGGTGGACGACCTCCATTGCCACCTGTTAGAGGCCGTGGGCGCGGTCGTACTAGAGGTAGAGGTAGGGCGGCCGAGGCAGTGCCAGCTGACCCGCCTATTGTACCAGTTCAGGGCAGGCCCCGGTGGTTGATGCTCCGGCAGCCCCGAGTTCAGGGCCGGACTATATCTATTGCTATTCCTGGTCTTCGGGAGACTCTTGCTCGGATATTATCGGTGTGTTCCGGTTTGGCTCGGGTAGTTTCAGCCTACCGCTATTGTAGCGACATCTCGGTCAGGGGGTGGTCAGCGGACCCTGCAGCTCGCACACCGACCCGGTTGTTCGGGGACTTCGGACGCCGGAGGCGGTCCCCGCTAGGTGGTTGCACCGGTTATTCCTCCAGCTGCACCGGCTCCGGCTCCAGAGCATATGGTTCAAGTTATGCCCGACGACGAGCCAGCGTCGTCTTGAGATATTTGGTAGACTTGAGCCACCCCATTTCAGTGGCGTTGAGGGCGAGGATGCCCAGGGTTTCTTAGATAAGTGTCAGAGGATGTTGCGGACGGATGGTATTCTTGAGTCTAGCGGAGTTTCATTTACTACCTTTCAGTTCATTGGTCCCACATTTGATTGGTGGGAAGAGTTTGAGAGGCGTAGACCTGCAGGAGCAGTACCTCTCACATGGCAGCAGTTCTCTACTCTCTTTCTAGAGAAATATGTACCTCAGTCTCGTCGCGAGGAGCTACATCGCCAGTTCGAGTGGTTGGTTCAGGGCGACATGTCTGTGACCCAGTATGAGCTCGGATTCACACGGTTGGCTAGGCATGCCACATGGATGATCCCTAATGATAGGGAGAGGATCAGGAGGTTCATTGATGGCCTCAACTACTCTATCCGTATTCTTATGACCAGAGAGAGAGTTTTGTCATCATCATTTGAGCAGGTCGTTGATATGGCACGCTCCATTGAGGCGGATCGTCGCCGAGAGAGAGAGGAGCGGGAGGCCAAGAGGCCTCATGGTTCTGGTAGTTTCAGTGGTGCTCCATCCAGAGGGCATTTCCAGTAGAGCAGAGGTCACTTATCTAGACCTTCCCATTCAGGCCGCCCTGAGCAGAGTGGAGGTTCTTATGGTCGTGGTCGACGGGGGTTTCAACAGGGTCAGTCATCACTTAGTGCCCTCCCAGCCCATAGTGCAACACCTACTTCTTCAGCCCAGGGTTCTTCTGCGGCGAGGGGTTCCCTTCAGTCCCCTTCTCCAGCGCCAGGTGCATGTTATGAGTGTGGTGAGTTTGGCCACATGAGGAGACAGTGCCCTCGACTCCGTAGGGACAGGACTCAGCAGAGGGATCAGCCCTCATCTTCAGCACCATCTCAGTCTAGTAGAGGTGGAGGTCAGTCTTCTCGTGGTCGCCCCAGGGGCGAGGAGAGATCCGGTGGAGGCCAGGCACGGTTCTATGCACTTCCTGACAGGCGTGATGCAGTTGCCTCCGATGCAGTGATTACATGTATCATTTCTGTCTGTCACAGAGATGCCTCTGTTCTATTTGATCCAGGGTCCACACATTCTTACGTGTCCTCTTATTTTGCACATCATTTGGGTGCGACTCGTGGTAGTCTTGATTTACCTGTTCATGTATCCACCCCCGTGGGTGATACGATCATTGTGGATCATATCTATAGATCATGTGTTATATCTATTGGGGGTCTGGAGACCGAGGCCGATTTGTTATTGTTGGGTATGGTGGACTTTGATGTTATATTGGGTATGGACTGGTTGTCTCCGTACCATGCTATATTGGACTGTCATGCTAAGACAGTTACGTTGGCCATTCCTGGTATTTCTCAGATTGAGTGGCGGGGTTCGACCGATTTCGTCCCTAGCCGTGTTATTTCATTCCTAAAAGCTCAGAAGATGGTTGAAAAAGGGTGCTTATCGTACTTAGCTTTTGTGAGAGATGTGGGAGCTGAGTCTCCTAGCATTGATTCTGTACCTGTTGTGAGGGACTTTCCAGATGTATTTCCCTCCGACCTGTCGGGCATGCCGCCGGACAGGGATATTGATTTTGGCATTGACTTGGTGCCGGGCACTCAGCCCATATCCGTTCCTCCTTTTCGGATGGCACCAGCTGAGTTGAAAGAACTGAAAGAGCAGCTTCAAGAGCTTCTGGATAAGGGTTTCATCCGCCCTAGTGTGTTCCCCGTGGGGTGCGCCGGTATTATTTGTTAAAAAGAAAGATGGTTCCATGCGAATGTGTATTGATTATAGGCAATTGAACAAAGTGACAGTGAAGAACAAGTACCCTTTACCGCGCATAGATGATTTATTTGATCAGTTACAGGATGCGAGGGTGTTTTCTAAGATTGATCTTCGTTCAGGCTATCATCAGCTTAAGATCAGGGACTCGGATATTATGAAGACTGCATTCAGGACCCGATATGGTCATTATGAGTTTCTTGTGATGTCTTTTGGGCTGACCAACGCCCCAGCAGCATTTATGCATCTGATGAACAGTGTGTTCGGGCCTTATTTGGATTCATTTGTGATTGTGTTCATTGATGACATTCTAGTCTACTCCCGTAGTCAGGAGGAGCATGCTCAGCATTTGAGTATTGTGTTGCAAAGATTGAGGGAGGAGAAGCTATATGCTAAATTCTCCAAGTGCGAGTTTTGGCTCGAGTCCGTAGCATTTCGGGGACATGTGGTGTCTCGTGATGGTATTCAGGTTGATCCGAAGAAGATAGAGGCGGTGCAGAGTTGGCCTAGACCGTCCAAGGTAGGGTTAGCAAGTTTCTTATGAACAAAGATGAAATATGAGTTAGTTTTACGAGTCTGTTTATCATGATTCTTGGCCATACACCCGTACATGGGGGCAATTCCCTCCACCAGTGGTTTTCAGGCATTCTGATGTTAAAATTCTTTTGAACCCACCTGCCCAGGTGATGAGTGGTGATTTTACCACTCATTTTAGCCTTCTTTCCTTAGCTTTTGTGTCGTCTTATGTATGCAATGAGATTATTTACAGTGGTTATTGTGAGATTTTCAGGTACATGATGCTATGAGGTGTGTTGAAAGGAATTTGGGTATTTTTGACTGGAATTTAAAGGAAAAATGACTGCTGGGCGAAATACTCTACGCGATCGCGGTCACCATCACGCGATCGCAGAAGACCAGGCAGCAACTCTACGTGATCGCATAAGTGAAATGACTAAAGCTACGCGATCGCAGAATTGGATCACGCGATCGCAGAAGACACTTACCTAAAGCTACGCGATCGCAGAATTGGATCACGCGATCGCAGAAGACACACACCTAAAGCTACGCGATCGCAATGATGGTATACGCGATCGCGGAAGGTTAAACTACTGCTCTACGCGATCGCGAGCCAAAACACGCGATCGCGATGTGTTGCATCTGGGCCAGATCTGGGCAATTCCGGCATTTCACATATTTTTCACCCCAAATCATTTTATACTCGTCCAAACAGACATTGTAGGAGATATCTCGGAATCTCTAATCAATTTCTATAATCTTGAACATATTTTTACTCTTTGGCTTAGAGAGAAGGCTAGGGTTTTGCACACACACTTGGGTCTTGAAGATTAAAGCTTGTGGTTAAGGATTTCTTACCCATTTATATTTATTTCTTCATTTCCTTGCTTTGTATTGTATATCTAAGTGTGTAGTATTTATTTCCAACACTTGAATCTTGTTTATGGGAATATTCATATTTAAAGTGTGGATTAAATACCTTGTTGTGCTTATGTATTGAATGATTTTTATATATTTATGAATTGAGTTATTGTTACTTTAATTATTCTTGTTCTTCAATGTTTCCAAAGAGATTAGCTAACTCTAGGACTCGCCCATTTACTTTGAATTAATTTTGGAAAAGATAATTCGAAGTTGGGAAAGATTAATTAACAAGAACTTGAGGCGTTAACCTTCACTTTATAGATTCAACCTAGGGATAGGATTGACTACTTGTAGCCTATCGGGTGCGCTTAATCTTCTAATTGAGATTAGGGATAATTCAATTAGGAAGTCTTGTTAGTCTTCGGAAGAAGCTAATTAAGAATTATTATCCGTGGCTAATTAACATAAACTCAATCATATTTGTAAAATCATGAAATACATTGGATCGTTACTTGAGTGTAATTCCCGATGCATTCATACTTGTAGCCATTGATCATTTTATTCGCTTTCTAGGTTAGTTTACATTTCCGCAATTAGATATAAACATTTTCCAAAACCCAAAATCTTAAGTGTTTGGCTTAGCGCGACTAGCGATAATTTTCTTGCATTCCTAATCGCCTACATATTGTTCTCTGTGGGATTCGACCCCGACTCATAGTTGGGTAAATATATTGCATACGACCGTGTCTATTGCTTTTTAGCGGTGGAAATGGACGTTATCAAAAATGGCGCCGTTGTCGGGGAACAATTTGGCGTAATTTAGGTTGTTTGAGGAGTAAGCGAAAGTGCTTTGGTCCAAACTTGTGAATATTTGTGTAATTATTTTTTTTACCTTGGGTCTATTTTTAGTGTTTGTTTCTTGTTTATTTTCTTAATTTTGAAAAATGGCATCATATAACGAAAATTGGTCGGATAGTAGTTGTTCATATTTTGATGATCCTTGTCCTTATTGTGGAGGACCACACTCATGGCAAAATTGTTTAAATTCTCCCGGGGGTGGATTGTGCGCACAATTCCAAACCCATGAGTGGAGTATTTGTGATAAGTGTGGTTTCCAAAATGGTCATTGGGATGATTGTGCTTACTTTTTATTCCCTTCCCCAAGCCCCTACTATGATGGTTCTATTTGTTTTGATGAGAATTATAGGGTTATGGAGGTGAAAGAATTTGAGCATGGTCAAAATGGAGAATTCAAGCTCATGTTGGAGTGTTTACTTGAAGAAGGAAACAAGGAAGAAAATGCCTTGGAACATCTTTTGGAGACTAGTCTCCAAAATGGTTTAGCACTGGAAAGGTTACACTCACAAATGGATGAAATGATCAAAGCCTCGGAAGTAAGTGAAAACCAAGAATCCTTCTTGGATGTTGAAAATGAAAATCCTTCCTTGGCTATTGATCAAAACCAAGAAGAATTCTCTAATGCCCAAAATGAGAGAAAATTGCTCATGTTGGAGGTCATTCTTGAAAATTAGGAGAAGCGCAACTTTGCACTCGAGGACTTGAAACAATGCATAAATTACAATGGTGAACACATCCGCACTTTGGAGGATCAAATGCAAATTTTGGTTGAGGCTAACTATGCCCAACAAATTTCATGTGTGGATGAAAGCCAAGAAGAGTCCAATTCCGAGGAAGAGAGTGAGCTTTACTTTGAGGAGTCAATAATTGAACATCCGCCAACCAACTCAATGAGTATTGTTGATGCCAGCAAAAACATGGAATTGGAGTCAACCGGTGTAAATGCTAATGTGGTTGTTGTTGACTCTAATCCGGGGGAAAAAGAGAATGTCAACATGAAAGAATTGCAAAGTGTGGGCTTAAAGTCACATTCCAAACATTTTTTAACCTTGGAATCGTGTGGTGACACGGGAGTTGAACCACATGAATCAATGAAGGAATGCGAGGAGGAACAACTTTGGCCATACATTTTACAGTTTGAGGAGGCAAGAAATCAAAACGACATTCCTCACTTGAAAGCCAAGAAGTGCAAAATGAAAATTTTAAGCATTGGCTCGAACATCCAATTACCACCCCCATTGCTCGTGGTCATAAGCTTGATTCCAAGCTAGGGGCCCAATTCATATCATCCAAGTGGCGAGAAAAGTGGTAATGTTGTTTGTGTCATGCCACGACATTCAATGCAGCGCTTGGTGGGAGGCAACCCATCGGTCTTTCAAAATTTTTCATCATTTTGAAAATTTTCTTTTTTAGAATTGCTTAGGATACTATTTTTGATAAATCTGCCAAGTTTGAGAATTTTTGGAGTTGATTTGAGCAGGTCGGGATATCCGGGCAGACACAAACCAGTAGCTGAAGGAATCTGCCAGAAAAGGCAATGAATCGCGATCGCAATAAACCACCCGCGATCGCGTAAGGTAGGCTTTTGGCCAATGCATCGCGATCGCAGAAACAAGGACGCGATCGCATCCTTTGGAAATTTTATGTACTGCGATCGCAGTAGTAGCCACGCGATCGCGTAGCATCGCAGCAGTTTCAGACTTGCAATACACTGGAATTGTAAACATTTTGCCCACTTTCATTAAAACAAAAGAACGGACCTCTGCTCCCATTTTTCCTCCGAAAAAACTCACCAAGATATCAAATTGATTTAACTTCAATAGCATAAATCTTGCATTGCTCTCTCAGGTATGTTACTCCCCACCCCTAAAGCTTGTTTAATTGTAGTTTAATGGTAAAATTAGGGTGTGGGCTGCCTTATTTTTAAAAAATTGGGGTTTAAAATTGGTGGTAGTATGAAAAGCCATTGTTTAATCTCTTGTCATGCTTGCTTGCTGTGAGTGATTGGTTGAGAGAAAGGGAGTTTTTATATGGAAAATTTTGGGGCAAATCAGCATGTTTTGTTGGTGTAAATAAACTCTTAAAAATCAAGAGCTTCAGTTGTTCAACGAAATGCCCCAAAGACACTGGTTCTGGGCAAAGAAGAAGACTAACGCGATCGCGATGACCAATTCCGCGATCGCGTAAGTCAAATTTTGGCCGTTCAAAAAGTTACTCATCGCGATCGCGTGAATTCCTCTGTGATCGCGTTGGCTTCCCAGCACTTTACTCTACGCGATTGCGTTAAATTGTCTGCGATCGCGTGACTGGAACTGGTTTCCTCTCCGCGATCGCGTGACATTGTCTGCGATCGCGATTCACACTTGCCCAGTGCACAAACCAGTAACTTCGCGTATTCTGCCCCGAAAGCTTTCTAACCTATTTCTTTGGCATAATTATCTCTAAATGCAATGCTGAAAAGCACTATATGTTTGTTTGACATTAAAACTTTGTGTGTAGGTGTTTTAAGCTAAAAAAATGGATTCGGCGACTAATGAAACTGTGCAACAATATGCCGAACAAGTGGCAGCTGAGGAGTATTATGATGCTACCACATTCTCCTCACGCAGGTGCTATGAACGCTACGACAAACAGCTTTCTAAAAGTATGATAAGGGAAAGAGGCATATAATTGGTCGACCTGGAAGATAGATGGCCTGAATTACATGGCAGGCTGCTTACTAGTGGCTGGATATGCTTCGCCGCAGAGCCCAGACCAGCCAACTATGAAGTTGTCCGAGAATTCTATGCAAATGCTATAGAGACAGACTTCAACAATGAGTTGGTAGTCACTGTCAGAGGTTGCGAAGTCCGTTTCAGTCCAGAGAGGATAAATGCTCATTACAACCTTGCCAATGTTGATAATCAGGTATACCAGGAGAGAGCCAAAGAGTTGGGTAGCCAATGGTTCATCACTCATTTGCACGGTGGTCATGTGCCTAAATGGATCAAGAATCACACCAGGATCGAGTCTTCGGATTTCACTGCGGAGGCCAAGACTTGGCTTTCCATAATATGTGCTCGCATCATGCCTTCAAAGAATGAAACAGAGGTGACACCTGAGAAGGCAAGAGTGATTTGTGCACTTCTGGAGGGGATGCAGGTAAATGTAGGCAAACTTATTGTTGATGAGATAGCTGAGGTGGTGGCAGAGCGGACCAAGAGTTTGTTCTTTCCATCATTGATCACTCACCTATGCCATGAGGCTGGGGTGCAACCCAGACCTACTGAAAATGAGAAGCAACCAGAGAAGCTTATCCATCCCCTGCTAAGGTCAAGAGCAGGAGCGCCACCAAAGAAGAGACGAATTGATGTAGCATCTCCCAGTTTTGGTCGGTTCACAGAAACAGAGATTAATGAAGATACCTCCAGCACTTCTACAACTATCATTCCACTCGAGGAGGGACCTCTTACTCTCAGGTACATCTCTCGACAGGTTTATGGTATGGACACTCAGGTACGACAGCTTGTAGCTGGTCTTCCGTCTGGACCATCCGGAGAGAGCACCTCTGCAGGCCCAGCTGGCTCAGAAAGGCTCCCTACATTGTCCGACCTTGCAAAGGAGCAACAGAGCATCAAAGCAAAGCTGGGAAAAATTGAAAGAAGGCAACGGAAGCATGAGAGTATGAGAGGAAGAAAAGCAAGTTCCTCAACAAGATCATGAGCACGTTGCGCAAATTCTGTGGACCTGATGAGACAGAGGATGATGACTTTGAGCTTGAGCCTCCCAGTTCCTCCAGTGGAGATTGACACCATTCAGGGAGCACCTCCTTTATTTTTGCTTGAATTGCATAATTGCAATGGGGACATTGCAATATTCTTACTTGGGGGTGGTCCTTGAACATTGAAATATTTTCTTAGACATTGAAGCATGAATTAATTGTGTAGCCTTGAACTTGGATGGATATGTATTTTGTTAGTAGTAAATCATTGTTAGTTATTATCTTTCTTGTTGATTATATTTTTTTTTAGTAGCTTCTTTAATGTTTGTACCTTTGTAGTAGTTGTTAATTTCCTTGGGTTTTCTTCATGCTACGGTTCTTTCCCAAGGAACAATTTAGTGAACCGGGTGACTTTTCCCGATGAGAGATAGTGTGACAACCTTCTTAAGGGAATTAGTCTTGTTTTGTTAGGATGAGGATTTTGGATTATTTGGTACTAATAAAATTAGCCTCTTGTATGTAAATTATGAATTAAGCTTGGGTTTTCTTCATGCTACGGTTCTTTCCCAAGGAACAATTTAGTGAACCGGGTGACTTTTCACGATGAGAGATAGTGTGACAACCTTCTTAAGGGAATTAGTCTTGTTTTGTTAGGATGAGGATTTTGGATTATTTGGTACTAATAAAATTAGCCTCTTGTATGTAAATTATGAATTAAGAATACCCCTCCAAAAATTTGTATTAAAGTGTTAAAAACAAGTAAGTTGCTTGGTGTAAAACAATTTTGGTGATAAATTTTTGGCTCTTTTAGTGACTTCTAGCTCACTAGTTTTATAGAATTGATCCGTCTTCATTAATTCATGTGCCATGTGTGTTAGCGAGTGTTGAAATAAATCTTGTGTTTACTTCCATCATCTAGAACTTGCCCGGTTTGTTTTTCAATGCTAATGATAGTACATTTGGTTGGAGGAATGATCTTAGGCATTCTTTGTTTTAATTTTAAAATCTCTTTAGCCTTTCAAGCCTACCGTTGCATAAATAATGTCACTAGTACCCATTTTGAGCCTTTAAACCTTTCTTTGGCCAACTCATTACAAACCTTTCCCTTTTGTTGATAATAATTCCCTCTCTTGAACCCGTCCCTCTTTGAACACTGAGAATGAGGCTAAAAGCCTAAGTTGGGGGTGGTGTCAAAATGGAGATTGGTAAGGTTGTGCATTGAGTATCCACATGCCTCAAAGTATTTGTATTGAAATATTCAAGCTCCATAAGTAAAAAAAAAAAAAAAAAAAAAATAAAAAAAAAATAAAGAGTTAGTCTTTACATATACGTGTAAATATGTACATTATGGAGCCTTGAATAAAATTTGGGAGAGGTATGTAAAGTGGTTCTATATTGGGAACTAGATGCCAATGAGGCTATGTAAGTTAAAGAGAGTCAATATACAAAAGAATGAAACTTGTGAGTAGTGTTCAAGGAGGATGAAGTCACTTGTACCCAAATGCTTATCCAACCTTCCCTAAACCTACATTACAAGCCTAAAAAGTCCTTATGGGACCTCCAACTAAGCATTCTTGAATAAGCATTGAATTAAAATAAGGGCAAGCTTATGGTATGAGGTGTCGTAACATTTGAAGTTTCTTTGTGAGAGCGAGTGTTGTCGAAAACTTTGTCCCTTGTGTTGTGTTGTAAATATAATGTTCTTTGTTGGGACTTTCTTTTTTTTTTTTTGTGAGGGCGCATGAATTACAGAAGACCGGTGAAATTGTTATAGTGAACTAGTGCCCTTGAGTCACTCATTGAGGCTTGTTTTTGTCACTTGATTGTTTTGGAACTCCATTGCACGTTGTTGAAGTTTTTTTTAGGAGGGAGTTATTTGAAAAAGATATACATATTTGAGCCTAATTTTTAGTACCAACCAAATCCATAAGTAGGGTGTTTAAATGAAAGAATGTGATATGTACATAATAGCAATGCCACTTGTATTTTAAATGATGAATCCTCATTGAAGTTGTGAATTTGATATGCTTGAGGACAAGCAAACGCTTTAAGTTGGGGGTGTTGATGAGTGGTGATTTTACCACTCATTTTAGCCTTCTTTCCTTAGCTTTTGTGTCGTCTTATGTATGCAATGAGATTATTTACAGTGGTTATTGTGAGATTTTCAGGTACATGATGCTATGAGGTGTGTTGAAAGGAATTTGGGTATTTTTGACTGGAATTTAAAGGAAAAATGACCGCTGGGCGAAATACTCTACGCGATCGCGGTCACCATCACGCGATCGCAGAAGACCAGGCAGCAACTCTACGCGATCGCAGACACCATCATGCGATCGCAGAAGACCAGGCAGCAATACTACGCGATCGCAGAAGCTATCACGCGATCGCAGAAGTGAAATGACTAAAGCTACGCGATCGCAGAATTGGATCACGCGATCGCAGAAGACACTTACCTAAAGCTACGCGATCGCAGAATTGGATCACGCGATCGCAGAAGACACACACCTAAAGCTACGCGATCGCAATGATGGTATACGCGATCGCGGAAGGTTAAACTACTGCTCTACGCGATCGCGAGCCAAAACACGCGATCGCGATGTGTTGCATCTGGGCCAGATCTGGGCAATTCCGGCATTTCACATATTTTTCACCCCAAATCATTTTATACTCGTCCAAACAGACATTGTAGGAGATATCTCGGAATCTCTAATCAATTTCTATAATCTTGAACATATTTTTACTCTTTGGCTTAGAGAGAAGGCTAGGGTTTTGCACACACACTTGGGTCTTGAAGATTAAAGCTTGTGGTTAAGGATTTCTTACCCATTTATATTTATTTCTTCATTTCCTTGCTTTGTATTGTATATCTAAGTGTGTAGTATTTATTTCCAACACTTGAATCTTGTTTATGGGAATATTCATATTTAAAGTGTGGATTAAATACCTTGTTGTGCTTATGTATTGAATGATTTTTATATATTTATGAATTGAGTTATTGTTACTTTAATTATTCTTGTTCTTCAATGTTTCCAAAGAGATTAGCTAACTCTAGGACTCGCCCATTTACTTTGAATTAATTTTGGAAAAGATAATTCGAAGTTGGGAAAGATTAATTAACAAGAACTTGAGGCGTTAACCTTCACTTTATAGATTCAACCTAGGGATAGGATTGACTACTTGTAGCCTATCGGGTGCGCTTAATCTTCTAATTGAGATTAGGGATAATTCAATTAGGAAGTCTTGTTAGTCTTCGGAAGAAGCTAATTAAGAATTATTATCCGTGGCTAATTAACATAAACTCAATCATATTTGTAAAATCATGAAATACATTGGATCGTTACTTGAGTGTAATTCCCGATGCATTCATACTTGTAGCCATTGATCATTTTATTTGCTTTCTAGGTTAGTTTACATTTCCGCAATTAGATATAAACATTTTCCAAAACCCAAAATCTTAAGTGTTTGGCTTAGCGCGACCAAGCGATAATTTTCTTGCATTCCTAATCGCCTACATATTGTTCTCTGTGGGATTCGACCCCGACTCATAGTTGGGTAAATATATTGCATACGACCGTGTCTATTGCTTTTTAGCGGTGGAAATGGACGTTATCACACAGCTCCAGTGTTAGTATTGCCATCAGCTTCAGGTTCATATACTGTTTAGTGTGATGCCTCGAGAGTGGGGATAGATTGTGTGTTGATGCAGGAAGGTAAGGTGATTGCTTATGCTTCTCGGCAGTTGAAGCCACATGAGAAGAACTATCCTGTTCATGATTTGGAGCTAGCCGCCATTGTTCATGCATTGAAGATTTGGAGGCACTATTTGTACGGTGTGTCTTGTGAGGTGTATACCGACCATCGTAGTCTCCAGCACTTGTTCAAACAGAAAGACCTTAATTTGAGATAGCGGAGATGGCTTGAGTTGCTTAAGGATTATGACATCACTATATTATATCATCCGGGGAAGGCCAATGTGGTGGCCGATGCTTTGAGCCGAAAGGCGGTCAGTATGGGGAGCTTGGCATATATTCCAGCCGAGGAGAGGCCATTTGCTTATGATGTTCAGGTGCTAGCCAATCGGCTAGTGAGGTTAGATATTTCGGAGCCTAGCAGAGTATTGGCTTGTGTTGTATCTCGATCATCTCTATATGATTGTATTCGTGAGCGCCAGTATGATGATCCACATTTGGTTGTCCTTAGGGACAGAGTTCAGCATGATGATGCTAGAGATGTCACCATTGATAGTGACGGCGTATTGAGGATGCAGGCCGGATATGTGTGCCCAATGTTGATGGCCTTCGTGAGTTGATTCTGGAGGAGGCCCATAGCTCGCGGTATTCTATCCATCCAGGAGCCGCGAAGATGTATCAAGATTTGAAAAAACACTATTGGCGGAGAAAGATGAAAATGGACATTGTCAGACATGTAGCACGGTGCCTCAACTGTCAGCAGGTTAAGTATGAGCACCAGAGGCCCGGTGGTGTATTTCAGCGCATTGATATTCCTGAGTGTAAATGGGAGAGAATCACTATGGACTTTGTTACTGGACTCCCTCGGACGACGAGGAAGTTTGATTATGTATGGGTGATTGTGGATAGACTGACCAAGTCAGCTCACTTCATTCCAGTTAGTACTACCTACTCATCGGAGCGGTTGGCAGCGATCTTTATTCGAGAGATTGTTCGGTTGCATGGAGTCCCAGTGTCTATCATATCCGACAGGGGTACTCAGTTCACTTCTCAGTTTTGGAGAGCATTTCGGCGAGAGATGGGTACACGGGTTGAGTTGAGTACAGCATTTCACCCCCAGACAGACGGACAGTGTGAGTGTACTATTCAGATTCTGGAGGATATGTTGCGAGCATGTGTGATTGACTTTGGTGGTTCGTGGGACGAGTTCCTACCACTTGCTGAGTTTGCCTACAACAACAGTTATCAGTCGAGTATTCAGATGGACCCGTATGAGGCATTGTATGGCAGGCGGTGTAGATCCCCCGTGGGATGGTTTGAGCCTGGTGAGGCTAGATTGATAGGGACTGAGTTAGTCCAGGATGCTCTGGATAGAGCAAAGTTGATCCAGGAGAGGCTTCGTACAGCACGGTCTCGTCAGAAGAGTTATGCGGACCGTAGAGTTCGAGAGTTGTCTTTCATGGTTGGTGACAGAGTATTGTTGAAGGTTTCACCTATGAAGGGTATCATGAGGTTTGGGAAGAAAGGAAAGTTGAGTCCTAGGTACATTGGTCCTTTTGAGATACTCAGGAGGGTTGGAGAGGTGGCATATGAGTTAGCCTTGCCGCCCAGATTATCCAGCGTCCATCCAGTATTCCATGTGTCTATGCTCCGGAAGTACATTGGAGATCCGTCTCATGTATTAGACTTCAGTACCATTCAGCTTGATGGTGATCTATCCTATGATGTGGAGCCTATTGCTATTTTGGGTCGTCGGGTGAGAAAATTGAGGTCTAAGGAGATTGCATCAGTTAAGGTTCAGTGGAGAGGTCGACCCGTGGAGGAGGCCACTTGGGAGATCGAGCGGGAGATGCGGAGCAGATATCCTCACTTGTTTGAGACTTCGGGTATGTTTCTTGACCCGCTCGAGGACGAGCGTTTGCTTAAGAGGGGGAGAATGTGACGACCCGGCCCGTCGTCACGAGAATTACCACCCCGTTATGTTGTAAATACATGTTTTATGATTTTATATCAGTGTTAGAGTCTATCGGGTGAGTTAGGAGTGAATTGGATTGAAAATGAGGCATATAGCCTTCTTGAAGGAAACTTGAATAAGGAAAGTCAACCCGGAGTTGACTATTTGGTTAGAGGGCTCGAAATCGGATTCTGATGATTCGATTAGTTCTGGGAGGTGATTTGTGACTTAGGGGAGCGATCGGAATTGAATTTGGAGGCCCGATGTAGAAATAGGCTTGAATTGGCTAAGGTTGAATTTTGGCAAAATCCGAACGGTAGGTGAGATTTTGATCCGGAGGTCGGAATGGAATTTCGATAGTTGCAGTAGCTCCGTTAGGTGATTTTGGATGTGCCTGCAAAATTTCAGGTCATTCGGACGTCGTTTAGTCGGGTTTTGACAACTTTGGGAATTTTGGTGTAAATTGAGTTGTATTGATTGGGTGTCGTCCCATTGGCCTAATTTGTTATATTTCTACTGTATTTGATCAGATTCTACGCGTGCGGAGCTTGATTCTCGTGGCAAGGGCATTGCGGAGTAGTCGTCGCGCCGTATTGAGGTGAGTAATAGATGTGGGATCACCAGCGGGTTTGAAACCCCGGTATACCACTTTGTGACGCTGTATAACGGCGAGACACGTACTCCCTTGTGAGTGCGGGGTCGATTGTGATTGGGGACTATGGCTTAGTCCGACTTGTCGATACTGTGTTATGACATTGGCTATTCTTGAGCCGTTGAACCTCCTCCTCGGATGGTTGCATATTATACTGTGATATTGGCTACTCTTGAGCCGTTGAACCCCCTTCTTGGGCGGTTGAGTATACATGTGGGCCGTGAGCCAGTTATGGGATCCCGCGAGGATCGTTATCATTGTCTTATCATATTGACATGCTAGTTACTACCAGTCCGTAGCTATTTCGGTTATCATGCTATTTCCAATCTCTGGAACTTGGTATTACTGTTTTCCAACTGAAAAATGATAAAAAGGTTTTCAAAACTACTTTTGAGCCTGCGAGGCTGTATTTGCATATTAGCTGACTGGTAGTGGATCGGGCTGTGCGCTGCAGCAGTATATATGTTGGATCGGACTGCACGCCGCAGTGATATTGTGCTTGGGCTGTAGGAGCCCCTCCAGAGTCTGAACCCCCACAGTGAGCACGGGTACCCAAATTGGATCGGGCTACGCGTCGTAGCGGTCATATCATGCATTGCATTGCATTTAGCTACATCTGCTAGCTGTTATACTCGTTGTTGATAATGTTGGCTTTCTACTGTTGATATTGATTCTGTGACAGGGTAGCTGATTATAGCTTTACATAGTGCTTTATTGCGGATTTCTTATCTGCGCTGTCTTACCCTTGTTTATTAGCACTGAGTCTGGAAGTACTCATTTTACTCCCCGCACCTTGTGTGCAGATCCAGGTACCTCTCAGCAGACTTGATTCGGTAGCTACTTGGAGGCGACATTTGTGGATATTCGAGGTAGCTGCAGAGTTCGCAGGACCCGATATTCCTCCTCACTGTCTCTTGATTTTGTATTAACTTTTCTTTCCGCACTTGGTATCTTGTAAACCTTATACACTCATGTTCAGTAGAGGCTCATGACTCTTGACCCTTCGGTCTATGGGAGTTGATGTATTATGGGACTTGGTTCCCCGTTTTCGTTATATGTATCGCTATTGCTTCGTGATTTGATATGCTTAAATGGGCTAAAAGAGAGCTTCTAGCTCCGTTATTGTTATTGATTGGTCAGGCTGGCTTAGCAATGTGCTGGGCGCCATCACGACCGGATTTGGGGTCGTGACAACTGGCAACCCGGAAACCCTTATATCAATATTTCCATCTTTCCTTGGGAATATAACCAATCCCAAAAATGCCACCATAAAGGCGAATTGCCTATGTTCTTTCGGTTAGATTTACTGCAGAGTTTGTTCGTAGGGTCGTTAAATCCCCAAATATGAACATATCTACGGTAGATGAAACTCAAAGTACAAAACCCCTGAGCCAAGTCTTCATTATGAACGTTCCTCGCGATTTTCAGGGAATCGAGGAATCTGTGCACTGTGATTGCCCTCGGAACCAACGGGTATTTATCCTTTAGGGGAACCTCGCCTTTCCCGATATAATAAGCAATTTCTTCTAATGTAGCACATTATGCGCAAGATCCCAACAGGCAATGAGAGCCCGAATGATATCACCACGAGGTATTATATCCATCAACCCAGTAAGATCTTTTAGATATCAACAGACCCAAACCTGTCCCTCTAGGCCTAGATCGTTCCACCATAATCTCAACTCCAAAGGGATTTTGTTCATTAAAGCAAAGGGTTCATTTTGTACTGTGCTCATCCTACACATTTATTAAAGGCGATTTTATTCAAAAAAAAGGAAAATAATTTTTCAAAGACAGCTTTCCATTATTTTTTGAAAGAATTAGCCTTTCCGGGCCATTATTTTAAAAAGAAAAAGACATGACTTCAAAGTGGCCATTTTTGCAAAAATAGCATTCCGGCGTCCTTTCGGAACATTCGGCTATTTCCATAGCAAACCTTAGACGCTCGTGCCAGACAGATTGCTAGGTTGCTTTAGGAAAAAAGGGGTCATCAGGGAAAGAATCATCAACATTGCTTAGTACATCACAAGGAAATGCCAATTGTGTGAAGATATGTTCCAATCAACATTCACATCAGTAGTAAAGTTCTTTGTAAAGCAAGTAATGACCGACCTGGACAAACTCCAAAGTGGATTAGCATATAGGCCTGCGGCAAGACCGAACGATGTCTCGCCGGCACTAGGAGCTTTAATATATTCATAGGGCATGAATTTTGTATTTCTATTTTTCTTTTTGCATTTGTAATATAACATTATTTGTAACCGATGTTTGAGTATCAATGAAAAATTCAAAAGAAGTTGCTATTATTTTCTTCCTTTTTATGCAAACTGTTTGGGCGATAGGCAAACATTTAGGAACGAAAAAACAAAAATGAAAAAAAGAGAGAACTGGAAAAGTAGAAAACAAGAAAAAGAAACAAATAGAAAAGCAATGAAAAACAGAGGTGAAAAGAAAATCGATGGTTCAAAGAGGAATAATACCGGGATGATGCATAATGACTAAGGCAAAAGTTGTGATTCTTAATTATGATATTTTACCCCTTATGAGCTAACTATTAATGAGTTTTGTTGTTGATGAGTATCAGATTTTCAGTTGGAAACTGGCATTCTAGCACATCACAGCTACAATACACGTTCAAAAGCTATGACCAAAGTAGTGACTCAAGAAATCGAGCCCACTATTATGGATTCGGTACAGGAGGAAGAAGTTGTGGACGTGGCTAGTATGAAAGAAGAGATGTACAAATTAAAACAACAGACGTCAGAGATGTACCATGCCTGGTCTAGGGGTCAACTTTTGCCTTCATATCCAGCCAACCCAGCATACATCCCTCCTACAAACCCAAATCCTGAACCACCCACTATGAATTCGTCCTCCACATACCCAACTTACCTATATTACTATGCTACAACTTCAAAAGAACCTCCACCATTGTCCAAACAAGTTCCACCACCACCACCTCAGGTCGCTCCAGTATACGTGGCACCACCACCTGCTGCTCTACACAAATATTCCAGCGAACCTGTGTTCCATATTCAGGACACTCATTATTATCCACCAAAACCAACATTCAGGCACCATGACTCCTACACACCGCTCATAGACATGGCAGAAGAGGAAAAGACTGTCATAAATTTGGAATAAGAAGAGATGGCCCATAAGATGAAAAGTCTTAAACAGTCATTTCGTAACATACAAGGGCTAGGAGGCCAAGCGAGTGTTACGTATAAAGACTTATGCTTGTTTCTGGAGGTACAGCTCTCAATCGGGTTTAAGTTACCCAAGTTTGATATATATGATGGTCACGGGGATCCAGTAGCTCATCTGAGGGGTTACTGTAGTAAAATGCGGGGAACAGGAGGAAGGGACGAGTTACTTATGGCTTATTTTAGCCAGAGCTTAAGTGGTTCAACGTTGGAATGGTATACTCGACACGATCATACCAGGTGGTTCATCTGGGAAGACTTAGCACAATCGTTTGCCAACCATTTCCAATACAATCTAGAGATTATCCCTGACAGGCTATCGTTCACTAAAATGGAGAAGAAACCCGGGGAAAGTTTTCGAGAATACGGATTCAGGTGGAGGGAGCAGGCTACACGAGTAGACCCTCCCATGAAAGAAGCAGAAATGGTGGATTGTTTTCTACAGGCTTTGGAACCAACCTACTATGGCCTTTAGTATCGGCAATTGAAAAAACCTTTAATGAGGTGGTCAAGATGGGAAGCTTTGTAGAAGAAGGGCTAAAGACAAATAAGATCATGAGTTACTCGGCTATTAAGGCCACAAACCAAGCAATACAAACTAGAACTGGAGGATCGATTGGCAAGAAGAAGAAGGAGGAAGTTGTGGTCATTGAAGGTAGATAATGGTCCCGGAGCCCCAATACATATCATCACCCACCTCGAACATACCAACCATATCCACCAGCACCATATAACTCACCTCCACCATATTATCCTCCATCCAATCCACATTTTCTGTCCCACAAGCTCAACCTTACCCACCGCCTCCATATGCATGGCATACCCCAACTCCAAAAAATGACGCACAAAATGCCTACCCGCCTTCCAAAACATATAGAAATTCAAATTGACCCAATTTCCATCCAGATCCAGAAGTAAGAGGAGATATAGCCCAAAGAAAGAAAACATTTACTCCGTTAGGGGAGTCATATACCAGTCTTTTTCACCGCTTGAGAGAGCTAGGGATGTTGAGCCCCATTGAACCAAAAATTCCAAACCCACCACCCAGAAATCTAGACCAATCAGGCCGATGTGAGTATTGTTCCGGGGCGCCGGGACATGATATAGAAAAGTGCTGGCATTTAAAGTCCGCCATACATGAACTTATTGATTGTAGGAGGATTGAAGTGCAAGCTCCTAAAACTCCCAATATCACACAAAACCCATTGCCAGCATATCATGAGACACATATGATAGAGTTGGAGCAAGGAGAGAGCATTAGGAAACCTTCTCAATTAGTGATGATGATTAAAGCTAACAACAAGGTGGAAGGGGAAGTTAAAAAGGAGAAAGCATCAGCTGAGTTACCAATGAAGAAACAATCAGTGGTTGAGCCCGCGAAGGTAGTAGTGCCAGGAGCTAAGCCTTTGTTGACCGTGAAGGGAGATTATGTGGAGCCTGTGGTTATCAAACCAGTGGTGCAGATGCCACTCGTGAACACCAGGGCCATACCATGGAACTATGATAAAGTTACAGTGATGTATAAGGGGAAGGAAGTTAAAGGAGAAATCAATGAAACACATGGTCTAACTCGCTCCGGGCGATGCTTTACCCCAGAAGAACTGAGGAAGACAAAAGTGGTAAAGGAGAACCCGACTCATGTGAAGAAGGCAGTTACTGAAGAGGAAGCGGAAGGGTTCTTGAAAAAGATGAAGGCACAAGACTATTCAATAGTGGAGCAATTGAGAAAAACCCTCGCGCAAATTTCATTGTTATCATTGCTAATTCATTCTAATGAGCATAGGAAGACGTTAATGAAAATTTTGAATGAAGCCCATGTGCCTGAGATGATTTCAGTATGCCATTTGGAGAAAATCACGAACAAGATCTTTGATACAAATAAAATAACATTTTCAGATAATGAGTTGCCGCTTGAAGGAACGGAGCATAACAAAGCACTATATCTCACAGTCAAGTGTGAAAAATATGTAGTAACCCGTGTTCTGGTAGACAATGGGTCAAGTGCAAATATTTGCCCACTCTCAACCATGGGGAAGTTAAAGGTCAATCCTGATAGAATTCATTGGAACAGTGTATGTGTACGGGGTTTTAATAGAAGTGGCAAGAATACTGTAGGGGATATTATACTGGAGATTACTATTGGACCGGTGGACTTCACTATGGAGTTCCAGGTGCTAGATGTTGCTTTGTCTTACAATCTTTTATTGGGACATACGTGGATCCATGCGGCGAAAGCTGTACCATCCTCTTTGCATCAAATGGTAAAATTTGAATAGGAACAACAAGAGATCATAGTGCATGGAGAAGATGATATCTGCAATGTTATCACACCATTCAAAGACACTGAAGGAGATAAAGTCCAGTGGGTATATCAAGTCATGGATAATGTGGTGGTGAATAAAATATCCGAGGGGGAAAACATGCCGATTCCCACAGTGGCTCCTACAGTAGTGATAATTGAAAATGAAATGATAAGAAATGGGTTTTCATCGGGGAAAGGCTTAGGAGTAACTCTACAAGGTATAACGACACTTTTGGTTTAGGTTTCGAGCCAACCGTTGCCGATATCCAAAGAGCCAAGAAAATGAAGAAGAAAAGTTGGTCCCTCCCAAAGCCTATTCCAAAACTATCCAATTCCTTTACCAGGCATGGTACACGGAGATATCTGGCGACTATCATGCCAAGTCGCGCTGAGATAAAACCAGATGCGGAACTCCTAGCAAGGTTCGAGAGGCTATTTGAAGATGTGAATATGTTGGAGATGGGTGAAGGAACAAGTAAAATGGATGTTCAGTTCGTGGGACCCTGCATTACACTTAATAACTAGGAAGCTACTCCTCTTCCGATCAGGAGGGAGTTGTGGTAGTTAGCTTTAAATATTTTATTTCCCCAAAAGTTGTCTTGTTTTGTAATACCACATCCCATCAAAAACAAATGTATCCAATGCTTGTTACCTTTTTGAAAAATCAATGAAATGCAATTTCTTTTCTTCTTCCATTTTTGCCTTATTTTATTTTTCTTCATTTGTACAGTTCAATATTTGCTGATTCCAATGATATGTCATGCATGAAGGATTCCCGGTCCAGTCTTGATAATCGAATAGTTATACATGAAATTTAAAAGTGAACATGAAGTAAAATATGAGGATGAGGAAATAGGGGAGGAAATCAGTAAAGATTTGAATCATTATGTGTAAAAACCCAAACCAAACTTAAATGAGACAGAATCCAGTAATTTGGGAAGTGAGGAGAACGTCCGAGAAACAAAGATCAGTGTGCATTTAGAGGCTTACCTTAGAGAAGATTTAATCAAGTTGCTACATGAGTACAAGGACATATTTGCTTGGTCTTATGATGATATGCCCAGACTCAGTACTGATCGGGTGGTACATAAATTTCCCATTTATCCGGAATGCCGGCCGGTAAAACAGAAGCTAAGAAAGTTTAAAATGGACATCAGTGTGAAAATAAAAGAAGAAGTCAATAAGCAATTCGAGGCAAAGGTCATACGGGTCTCTAAATATCCCACCTGGTTCGCTAATGTTGTGCCAGTTCCGAAGAAGGATGGAAAAACCAGGGTGTGCGTTGATTACTGGGACCTTAATAAAGCTAGTCCAAAGGATGATTTTCCATTGCCAAATATCCATATATTGATCAATAATTGCGTCAAGCATGAAATTGGTTCTTTTGTGGACTGTTATGCGGGTTATCACCAGATCCTGATGGACGAAGAAGATGCAGAAAAGATGGCCTTTATCACGCCTTGGGGGACATATTGTTACAGGGTGATGCCATTTGGGTTAAAGAATGTCGGGGTTACATATATGAGGGTGATGACCACTATGTTTCATGACATGATGCATCGAGAGATCGAAGTATATGTGGACGATGTCATCATTAAGTCCAAAAAGCAATGTGACAATGTCAAAGATTTGACAAAGTTTTCCGAGAGGCTTCGAAGATATAATCTCAAGCTCAATCCAGCAAAGTGTGATTTCGGGGTGCCTTCAGGAAAGTTACTGGGGTTTATATTAAGCCGGCATGGTATTGAATTGGATCTGTCAAAGATAAAAGCAATCCAAAATTTGCCTCCGCTGAAGAATAAGAAAGAAGTGATGAGTTTATTGGGCAGGTTGAATTATATCAGCAGATTTATTGCTCAGTTGGCATCAACTTGTGAGCCCATTTTTAAATTGTTGAAGAAAGATGCTCTGGTAAATTGGATCGATGAATGCCAAGAAGCCTTTGACAAGATTAAGGAATATTTGGCCAATCATCCAGTATTAGTTCCTCCAGAATCGGGAAGACCTCTGATCTTGTATTTAACTGTGCTAGATAATTCTTTTGGCTGCGTACTGGGGCAGCATGATGGGACGGGAAAGAAAGAGCAAGCGATATACTACCTCAGACAAAATTTCACATCTTACGAGGTAAAATACACTCAATTGGAGAGAACGTGTTGTGCTCTAACATGGGTTTCTCAAAAACTAAAACATTACCTGTCAACATATACCACATATTTAATATCACGGTTGGATCCATTGAAGTATATATTCCAAAAGCCTATGCCTACAGGAAGACTTGCTAAATGGCAAATTCTGCTCACAGAGTTTGACATCATCTATGTAACATGTACGGCAATGAAGGCACAAGCAGTTGCAGATCATTTAGCAGAAAACCCGGCTGATAATGAGTATGAGCCATTAAAAACATATTTTCCTGATGATGAGGCAATGAATGTTGAAGAGGTAGAGCAAGATGGTAAGCCAGCTGGAGAATGTACTTCGATGGAGCCGTCAACAGTAAGAGAGTTGGAATTGGAGCAGTGCTTATTTCAGAAACGGGTCAACATTATCCCGTTACCGCTCGGCTTCGATTTTTCTACACTAATAATATGGCCAAATATGAAGCATGCATATTGTGATTGAGAATGGCGATAGATATGGGTGTTCAAGAGATTTTGGTAATGGGTGACTCGGATCTCGTGATACATCGGATTCAAGGAGAATGGGAGACAAGAGATTTAAAGTTGACACCTTATCGACAATGTCTGCATGAACTGTCTCAGAGATTTCAATCTATACAATTCAAACACATCCCAAGAATGCACAATGAAGTAGCATATGCTTTAGCCACATTATCCTCCATGTTGCACCATCCAGATAAAGCTTATGTAGATCCACTACAGATACAAGTGCGCGATCAAAATGCTTTTTGTTTCGCCATGGAAGGAGAACTTGATGGTGAACCATGGTATCATGATATCAAAGAATATTTGAGGACATGAGGGTACCCAGAACAAGCCACTGGAGATCAGAAAAGGGCTATAAGGCGGTTAGCAAATGGATTTTTCCTCAGTGGAGGAGTAGTATACAAAAGAACACCAGATTTGGGGCTATTGAGATGCATAGATGCGCAACAAGCTGACACAATTATGGCTGAGGTGCATGCGGGAGCCTGCGGACCTCATATGAGCGGATAAATTTTAGCCAAAAAGATACTGAGAGCAGGATATTATTGGCTCACCATGGAGCATGATTGTATTAGGTATGTGAAGAACTGCCATCAATGTCAAATACACAAAGATTTGATTCACTCTCCACCCTATAAGTTGCATACAATGTCTGCACCATGGCCATTCGTTGCTTGGGTCATGGATGTCATCGGACCAATAGAGCTCGCAGCATCTAATGGGCACAGATTTATATTGGTAGCAATTGATTATTTCACCAAATGGGTGGAGGCGAAGACATTTAAGGCAGTGACAAAGAAGACGGTGGTGGATTTCGTGCATACAAATATCATTTGTTGCTTTGGAATTCCTAAGGTGATAATCACAAATGATGGAGCAAATTTGAACAGTCATTTTATGGCAGAAGTATGTCAAAGGTTCAAAATCCTGCATCGTAACTCTACACCTTACAGGCCTAAAGCGAATGGAGCAGTAGAGGTTGCGAAATAAGAATATTAAGAAGATTCTTAGAAAAATGGTGGAAGAGTCAAGGCAATGGCATGAAAAACTACCGTTCGCTCTCATGGGTTAACGTACAACCGTACGTACTTCAATTGGTGCTACACCTTACTCATTAGTATATGGAACAGAGGCAGTCATACCCGAAAAAATTAAGATACCTTCTCTTCGGATCATAGCTGAGGCTGAAATCGATGATGATGAATAGGTAAAAGCCCGGCTAGAAACATTTGAGCTTGATTGATGAGAAGAGGTTGACGGCAGTTTTCCATGGACAATTATATCAGCGGAGAATGGCCAGAGCATACAATAAGAAAGTACGTCCGCGGAAATTTGAAGTGGGACAGTTGGTGCTGAGACGTATTTTGCCTCATTGGGCTGAAGCAAAAGGAAAATTCGCACCGAATTGGCAAGGACCGTTCATGGTGTCACGGGTATTGTCCAACGGAGCTCTATATCTGATAGATGTTGAAGGAAAATACGTAGAGACTGCTATCAACTCAGATGCAGTCAAGAGATATTGTGTATGATTCCTTTTTCATTTGTATAATTGTATATGTCATAATTTTGGAATTGAAATGATTTTATTCTCTATCCAAACACTTTATCCATTAACATCCCCATTGAGCCTTAATTGTTTTATTCTTTCATATCCCTCTCCGGGAATCAATCATGAACAAAAGGAAAAACGATGCAAGAAAAAGAAAAATGAAAAAATGATGATGAAAAAAATGCAAACAAAAGAAAAATGCATACAAAAGACAAAAGAAAATCGGAAAAAGTCAAGACGCAACAATGAATATGAACGTAGTATGAAATACGTCTGACTTGATCCCGAAAGGGTACGTAGGTAGCCTCAATAAGGTTCAGTCATGATAAAAATAAAATCCAAGATTCCCCAAATATTAAAACTGGGGTAGAAGTTATGTTTATGATTCCGAGAGTTGTAAATTTTTTTGAACCCTCGTTAAATTTTGAGCCTTTATACCCTTCTTTCTGAACCCATCCAAAGCCACATTACGGTCCAAAGAAAGACCTTCTAATCAATTTCAAGAAAATGATGATACAATGAGAATAAGGAGAAATATGGCACGGACAATACCCGGTGGTTTGAGAAATAAACAAAAACAAAAATAACAATAAGTGAGTCTTATCGATGAAAACCTTAACCAACACCTTAAGGCGAATGTGAGATGAGAGAATAAAAATGAGAGGGTCTTATCGATGAAAACCTTAACCGGCACCGTAAGGCGAAAGTGAGATGAGAGAGAATAAATGAGAGAGTCTTATTGGTGAAAACCTTAACCGGCACCATAAGGCGAAAGTGAGGAATATTCTGTTGAAAGAAGAAAAACAGCAAAAAATAAGATTGGTTTGGGTTGAAGGAAAAGATGGAGTTAGATAGCGACAATTCGATTGGACAGACTGGGTCGGAATTTAAATACATGGCATGGTGTAAGGAATCAGCCGTCATACCCAGATAAGTTCTATCTCAACTCCAAAATATCCTTACCCTTTCAAATTCATATTTTTCTGCATTTCATTGATCAAAAACCAGTTGTTCATTAAAATCTAACTACCAGCTTCTCATGTTAAGAGGTGTAATGATACTGGGTCGAAAAGAAAATAAAAGAAAATAGGAGAGGATGGCATTCAAAGACAAAGAAAAATGAAAAGAAAAGAGACAAAAAAGGAGAGCAGAAAGAGGATTACAAAGAAAAATTTGAAGAAAAACTAGCAATGAGCTACGAAGCAAGAATAAAGCAAGAAGAGGCAGGCAATGGAAGCAAAGTCAACAATAATGCCAGTTTCCAATATGTTATAACTAATAAGATTGTTCACTGATTTAGACAGAAACAAAAAGATTCAAATTCTCACTAATCACTTTAAAGTGAATGTGACCAATGTGGAAGAAGAAAAATACAAAAAGAAATACAGCAATAAAAGGAGGAATCTGCAGAGAAGGACTAATTCAGTCAACAAGAAACCTACCCAAACAACAAGGGAAGTATTATATTTTCAAAACTCACACCCTAGTTATCAAACTGAAGGAATATTTTTCTGCATTATCATTTTCATGCATCAGGCGCCCACCAGGATAA
Source organism: Nicotiana noctiflora (assembly GCA_032618575.1). Taxonomy (NCBI): domain Eukaryota; kingdom Viridiplantae; phylum Streptophyta; class Magnoliopsida; order Solanales; family Solanaceae; genus Nicotiana; species Nicotiana noctiflora. Next base: position 69,056 of record JASVEL010011003.1, read on the forward strand.
CAAGGAAATATTTTTCTGCATTTTCATTTTCATGCATCAGGCGCCCACCTGGATAATAAGGGAATATTTTCTGCATTTTCATTTTCATGCATCAGGTGCCCACCTAGATAACATGGGAATATTTTCTGCATTTTCATTTTCATGCATCAGGCGCCCACCTGGATAACAAGGGAATATTTTCTGCATTTTCATTTTCATGCATCAGGCGCCCACCTGGATAACAAGGGAATATTTTCTGCATTTTCATATTCATGCATCAGGTGCCCACCTGGATAACAAGAAAATATTTTCTGCATTTTCATTTTTAATGCATCAGGCGCCCACCTATATAACAAGGGAATATTTTTCAGCATTTTCATTTTCATGCATCAGGCGCCCACTTGGATAACAAGGGAATATTTTCTGCATTTTCATTTTCATGCATCAGGCGCCCACCTGGATAACAAGGGAATATTTTCTGCATTTTCATTTCATGCATCAAGCGTCCACCTGGATAACAAGGGAATATTTTCTGCATTTTCATTTTTATGCATCACGCGCCCACCTGGATAACAAGGGAATATTTTCTGTATTTTCATTTTCATGCATCACGCGCCCACCTGGATAACAATGGAATATTTTATGTATTTTCATTTTCATGCATCAGGCGCCCACCTGGATAACAAGGGAATACATTTCAACATTTTTTAATTTCTGTTCAGGCGCCCACTTGTATAACAAGGGAATACATTTCAGTATTTTTTAATTTCTGTTCAGGAGCCCACCTGTATAACAAGGGAATACATTTAAGCATTTTTAGTTTCTGTAAAGGCGCCCACCTGTATAACAAGGGAATACATTTCAGCATTTTTTTAATTTTCTGTTTAGGTGCCCACCTGTATAACAAGGGAATACATTTCAGCATTTTTAATTTCTGTTCAGGCGCCCACCTGTATAACAAGGGAATATATTTCTTCATTTTTAATTGTTTTATCTAACATGAGTAACACCATGACACATAGAAAGCCCACACTGGGGCAGAAGAAAAAGTTTTCTTTGCTTTTGTTTTATTTTTAACATGTATCATCTTGGGAGCATGGAACACAATTGGAAATCACACCAAAAGGAAGGAAGCAGTACGTTATAAACAATATGATTGATAGTGTAGAGGTAGAGTAGATATAGCCATAAACATCGTTAAACTAGGTTAAAAACTGGATGATATATGAGCTTAATTCACCTAGTAAACAGGCTTAACAATCTAAAAACAGCAATTAACCTATCTCACCTAATTAGATTATGACAATTCGAAATAAGTAAATCAAGTTACAGCATGCTTTGTCATTTAGTTTAGCTTAATAACGATCCAGAATGATATGAGTTATAATCAGTAATTAATACAAATTCAATTTGCACTATTAAGCATCATATCACCGTTTAAAGTAGCTAGGACAGTAGTCTATCGTTCAAAGTTCAATTAGTGATTGGTAATTAGAATTTAAAATTAATATTGTTAAATCTGTTCCTTATGAAATAAAATGCCATTGGTTAAATTACTCTACTGTTTGATGAATGTTTGTATGTTGGTTATGAAATCTCGATCTTATTTTGTACTCTTCTCGTCTGATTTGGGCATAATCAATGGTATAGGCCCAGATCCAATTGGACTCATCTCTAGGCCTCTAAATAATGACTTTTACGTATACTGGGTTTCTGAAACCCAATTGTGTGAACTGGACTATTAAATTCGGTCCATAATGTACGGGCCTGGAAATGGAATAATGGGCCTGGACACAGTTTTGAAAATACATAAGAAGTAAATTAATTAGGGGAAAAGCCAAAAAATAGAGAATATAGAATTTATTAGGATTGGACTTCTAAAATAACGGGATGAGCCTCGTATAAGAATAAAAATACACGGGGCCCCCATATGAACGTTAATAAGTGATAGACTCGGGAAGATCGTTTAGGAAATTTCACGGTTTTTCCTAAAGAATAATAAGCCGTTAGTCATTATAGGCACGATTTAAAATATACATTCTTTAATACGAGTGCACATCTAATGTGACTCAATTCTTAAATCCCGATGAAGCTTAAACGTATTAAAGTCACAGGCGAACTATATGCGGTGTGACTCGAAATACGTTTTCGCGACGTCGCAAGTCATAAAAATATCAAAAACGAAACATTCACATTTTATAAAAGCATATAACAAAATCAAATAAATTCAAAAACGAAAGTTGAGCGACCGTGCTAAAACCATGGAATTCGGGAGTGCCTAATATTATCTCCCGGGTTAACATAATTCCTTATCCGGATTTCTAATTGCGCGGACTGTTTAAATAGAGTCAATTTCCTCGGATTCGGATTAAGTGGTGACTTGGGACACCATTATCTTCCCAAGTGGCGACTTTGAAACTATAAATAAAATCCCGTTCTGATTGTCCTTAATTTGGAAAAACGC